>CM029115.1:2565000-2780000 GCA_016859345.1 Istiophorus platypterus
TCTTTTACATCAGCGTCGAAACAGATAAAATGTAAACCACCTGGCTTCCGGCCAAGCTTTTCAAAGTAAATCCCTCAGTAAGTTAAAAGTCTGAACTCGACTGTTGTCGGCAGTGTGTTGGTTTTAGTACATCAGAACAAGACTTAGAAAAACTTGATTTATCTCCGCAGGGAAATTTCTTTGTTACAGCTGATCAACACACAGTTACTTAAGAGGATGTAAACAGGTAAAACAATGCTTAAAATATAATCAATAAAAAAGGGGGGTAACAATAGTAATAATGAAAAATGTACAGAATATGAATGTGCAGATGGTTGTTCTACATTTGCCAACATCTAGAAAAGCTGGTGATAAAAGAAGTGTGGATTTATTCAGATGGAGGCTATTCAGGTATTCAGGTACAGGCTGAATGCACTGGCCATGGGAGGGAGGGAGAGACTTGAACCATTCAGAGCTGGCCGGTATTATAACATTCTACAAATAATAGCTAAAACATAAATTCTGGATATAGATAGATAGATAGATAGATAGATAGATAGATAGATAGATAGATAGATAGATAGATAGATAGATAGATAGATAGATAGTTATAGATCTATAGATATAGCTATCTATCGCTAGACTCCATATAGTTCTCCAGATTTAGTGATAATGGAGGAAATACTCCAGTGTTATAACAAAGCATAACTACTGAATGGGCAAAGTGGAAACTGTCTCAGGGACCCAGATCACTGGGGATGAAGCCTCTGTTCCTGTGTGTCAGATGGTGGAAGTAGATTGTTTAATTATAACTCACAGATTTAATTAAATGTTCCGCCTGACTAAAACATACTAAAAACATATTTTTTAGACCTTCAAGTCATCTGCAGGACAGTTGAGAATGTATAACAATGAGGCTGTCATCATTTTATTCAAATAAGAGTTTATCCCATACAGCTGTGTACTGTCACTGCTAAATACCTAAATCCAAGCATAAGACATCCAGTTTAATACTTAGTCTACACACTAATTCAACTGCGTGCGTGTGCATGTGTAGGCAGTGGACAGCAGTCTGTAACTGGAGTGGAGAACGCAGATGACGCCAATAGTTACTGGCAGATTCGTGGGAAGCCAAACCGTCCATGTCAGCGCGGGGACACCATCAAGTGTGGTCAAGCCATCCGCATCACACACATGAAGACTGGCCGAAACCTCCACACACACCACTTCAGCTCACCACTGTCTAATAACCAGGTCAGACAGTGTCGCCTACACACTCACTGTTATATTTGTACATGTTTTTTTTATAGTTTTTAGACAATAATGGTGCTCTACGGCACAGAGGAATAAGATCCGTCAGGCTTTGACACAAACACGAAACACTTGGGAGTAGAATACATTCATGGTTGGTTTGGGTCTTCACTTTGGATTTACTGATACATCATTAGACCAAAGGTGGCAATAGAATAGGTTTTTTTATTTATCTGTTTATCAATACCATGGTGCAAATCTTTTTTTCTTTTCTTCTGCATATCTGTGCCGTCTGCAGGAGGTCAGCGCCTTTGGAGAGAATGGTGAGGGCGACGACCTGGATGTGTGGACGGTACAGTGTGACGGCATCTACTGGGAGCGCGACGAGGCCGTACGCTTCAAACACGTTGGCACCGACGTCTTCCTGAGCGTGACGGGTGAGCAGTACGGTCACCCCATCCGCGGGCAGCGCGAGGTGCACGGGATGAGCTCTTCCAACCAGAACAACTGGTGGCGCACCATGGAGGGCGTCTTCATTCAGCCCAGCGAAGGGGTGATGTACCACGATGAGCTCTGACATCACTGGGGGACAAAAAGCATGGACATGTGTCTGCAGAGTCTGTGGATTCCTGTTGCTGTGGTGGTTTTATAGCTTGCCTGGACCAAATGTCGTTATGTGTGAATGATGTAGGATATCTGACTGATGACTCATCTGTGCATGTGAAGCACTCAGGCCCTTCGGGGGGGGGGGGGGGGGGGGTTGCTAATGTTATTTTTCTGAACAGTTTGAAGAAGAATACAGATATTGTATGTGGTGTAAATATTCTTTGGTTTCCTCCTCAGACAATTTCATAAGGGAGCCATTCAAGGCTGGGCTACCAACTGGACATAGCAACTACCCTAAAATTTGAAGTGTTGAGTGGCCCTGTGTCAAATAAAACCTTTATATAGAGTATATGTGTTTGTGTGTCTGTGTGTGTGTCTGTGTTCTCAGTCTTTGGACCACACTTTATACAGTGGCTTGAAAAAGTTTGGTCAAAGTTTCTGTTACTGTGAATAGCTAAGTGAGTAGAAGAGAAACAGTTTTCCAAATGCATCAAGTTCAATATGACACATTTCTTTGATATTTAAGCAAAATTACTTTTTACTTCCATCTCTTTACAGTTTCAAAATAACAGGAAAGGAAAAGGGTCCAAATCAAAAGTTTGGATCTCCTGGATGGTCACTTATTAGTTACACCTCCTTGGGCAAGTATCGGAGTTAATAAAGGCTTTTTGTAGCAGAGTCTTTCTGTACTTGGCCAATGCAAAACCTTCAGCTCCTCTTCAGCCTTTTTACAGTGTGTTATTTTCTCCTGGAATTTTCTGGTATTCAGTTAAATCCATTCTTCCCTTCAACACCAGTCCAAAGCATTATCGATCTACTCCTGTGCTCAACAGTTGGAGAGATGTTCTCTTCATGAAATTCTGCAACAATTTTCTCTGAACAGTCCTTCGCTCAGTGTGGCCAAAAAGTTCTATTTTAACATCATCGGTCCACAGGACTTGTTTCCAAAATGCATCAGGGTTGTTTCTTTGTTATCTTCTGACGCTGAAGTATGTGGTGAGGAAGCCGGAGAGGTTTTCTTCTGATGACTCTACCATGATGGTCGTATTTGTGCTGGTGTCGCCGCACAGTTTAACAGTGCACCACCCCTCCAGAGTCTACCTGCCATTTCTTAATAACATTACAAACTGAGGATACAGCTTCCTGAAAACACTGTGCTGTCCTCCTATAGCCTCCTTGTGCTTTGTTGGCATCAGTTATTTTGATTTTGTTTGGTTTAGGCAGCTTCTTAGAGGAGCTCATGGCTGCTGATTTATGGATAAGGTTTGAGGAGTCAGTGTATCTATAAATCCTTGAAAATTACATCACCTGGCTTTTCCAAATCATGATAGCGAACAAACCACATTCCCAACAGGCTAATTAAGGTCTGAGACCTTGGTAAAAGTATCTGAGAGCTCAGATCTTTCTTGTATGGTGCTCCCTTTTCACTCTAAACTTGTATAAAATTAAAAAAACACACAAATCTTGCTTAAAATGTTGAAAAGAATGTTTCACCTTTAACCCTGTGCCATTTACAGACCAGTTCCTCCTCTACTCACTTAACTTTTCACAGTAACTGAAATGTGGACCAGGGGGCCCAAACTTTTTCATGACATATATAGTTCATTCAGAATGTCTTCAGGCCCCTTCACTTTTTCCACAATTTTGTAATGTTGCAATCTTACACTCAATACCCCATAATGAAAAAGCAAAGACAGAATTTTAGAAAAAATTTGATAGCTTATTAAAGACGAGAATGGTAATATTACATGGTCATAAGTACTCAGTCTCTTTACTATGACACTTGAAATTCAGCTCAGGTGCCTCCATTTCTCTTGATCATCTTTGAGATGTTTCTGCAGCTTGGCTGGAGTCAATCTGTGGTAAATTCAATGACTGGACATGATTTCGAGCAATACACACCTGTCTATATTAAGTCTCCACTTATGACGAATAGCAGAGGTAAAACGCCTCTGAGGTCGGAGGAAGTGACTGCAGAGCTCAGAGACAGGATTGTGTTGAGGCACAGACCTGGAGAAGGCTACAGAAAGAAATTCTGCTGCGATGAGGGTTCTAAAGAGAACAGTGGCCTCTGTTATCCTTCAGTGGAAGAAGTTTAGAACAGCCAGGACTTTTCTGCTGGCTGCCAAACTGAGCAATCAGAGGAGAAGGACCCTAGAGCGTGAGGTGACCAAACACCTGATGGTGACTCTGGCTGAGCTCCAGAGATCCTGTGGGGAGACGAGAGAAATGTATGTGTGTATGTATACATGTGTACATATATACTAGATTATATACAATGTAATCCACCATGGCTTTCAGTAATCAACGATTATTGATTAACATTAAATATCCTGGTATTTGTTAAGATGCTAACATTCATTAAAAGCTTTACACATCTCATGTTTATTTGAGCTTTATTTTGCATTAAATACTTTAACAGGTTTGATGCTTTGCTCGGCTTTTGAACCAGTTGCATTCGATTTGTCAGAGTTGTCTTGTTGCACTGCGGCTTCACTGTATTCATCTTTGAACTTGATCATGTTTTACTTCTTTGATGGTATCTAGGCAGCCTGTAAACATTTCACCTCGTATTTAAAGAAGGAAAGCTCTCTGCTGATGATGGGTCAGCGCCTTGACTCAGCCCCTGCCCACCACCCTGTCACCTGCTGTTGGTTAAACATGATTTTTAATATGCAGTATTTGCATAGATACCACCAAAGATGTAATAAAAACTCATACTTTGGGGTTCAATGTTAAGGGATGTCCCAACCACACAACCACAAAAATCAAATAGTACATTAGCATTTTGGTTTCCTTACTGTAAATCCTGCGGGTTGTGTCCCTGGTCTGCATCTTCTGGGATTAACACGTCGATTCTTTGGGTCAGAACTGTCCTTATCTGTGTCTGTAAAGGTTGGATCCTTGATTGATGCGAGCCGAACACCTAAACAACGCTGAAGTGAATTAAACCACGAGATTTATTCAGTGTAAGTATCAAAAATAGGATTAAAAAGAAAAACCCAAACATCACCGCTGTCTGCGACTGTCGCTGCTCACCGTTTGGTCCAGCAGGTGGCGGCACACGGCCATAATAGACAGCCCGCGTCGCAGGGAGCGAGGAGGGCGCTGGGAGCCGCGGTCTTCATCATCTCCGTCCACCTCGCTGGCGTCTCCCTCCTCGGCATCACGCACCCGCTGCGTCCCCGCCGGCTCCCGCGCTGAGGTGCGTGTGTGAGCCCGGCGGACGGAGCAGCTCCGACCGCCGACCGCCGACCTCCGCCGGGAGGGAGCGGCTCCGCCGAGCCCTGCGGAAGGTGGAGCTGGTGACGGAGACTCGACAGGAGCTGGTCGGAGAGAAGCTGCAGGGCTGCGGACGGTCCCTCCACCATGTCAAGCCTCCTCCTGCCTCAGCTCACACGAGCAGATGTGACAAATAGCTGCTGCCTCCTCAACAGCTGGAGGCTGTTGTCCATTTAACAGCGACGCCATAAGCAGCTGAAGGACTCTGAGCTGTTCGTCTTTTTCCGACCAGACACAATCTAAGGCAAAATTATATTTTTAGAATTTGTGCAATAGTAATATTTTTTTATTTCATTTGACCGATAGATTAATAGTTCACAAGACATAAAAGGCAGTGGATTAACCTTCCACTTTGTTCAATAACGAGCTCAAAAATCCTGTTATTAATCCAGAAGCTTTTTGCCTCAGCAGAGCTAAACCTGACAAGTATTAATCACCTGGAAAATCTAGCGCACTTTAATCGCTATAATTTTCTGTAATTTAAAACATTAATTTAAACCATCCTCTAAACTTTTCATACAAGGAGAAAAGTGGAAAAATAAGTCGCAGTTGACTGTTAATGGACCACCTGTCTAGTGTCGCTTATGCTCCACGTTCTGACGTTAAAATACTGATTTAAGCTTGAAGGGCGAAGAGATTCTGGGTCCAGTCCTGTGAGCTCAGTGATACTGAACCCAGGTCTTAAATTCAGCACTTTAACAGACCATTAGTTTAACTCCAGAGATGTGTGTGGACTGGGAAATAATTACATTTTAATCTTAGGGCTTTTTACAGCCTGTTAATCACGTACAAACACCTAAAATAATTTCATTTGAATTTACATTTGCAGAAAACATTTTAACACTTGAAATTTATTTTACTCTTCATAAAATACATAAAATACTATTAAACTAGTGTAGTTAGTGGTGTTTAAAAGGAGGGAAAGAGTCTCTCTGCGAACATGTTTTTGAATTACTGCTGCTACCCCCCACCCCCACCCTCTTCTCTACTCCATTGAAAGGTACACTGTGGCTGACCTTTAATGGAGCTTTAGTAGTAGAGGGGTGGGGGTGCAGGGGGAGGTTCCCAGGCTCTCCACTCATGAGTCCCAGCAGGCAGAGCAGAGGAAATGTAAATGTGACCACCCACCCACCCACCCAAATGTAAACCTGGGTCTATTTCCACCAGTCTCACTGTTTCACCAAAGACTAAATGCAACTGGAAATGACCGAGGAGAGCTGTTTAAATGATGTTGCTGCTGCTGATTGACACTTACTGTGGGTCAGAGTCCTCCAGTTTGTTCTTTATTTGCCATTTCATGTCTGAAGATGTTACGGTGCAAGCAAAAAATAAAAAGAAAGCTAGGAACAGAACCATAGTGGGAAACAAAGGGAATTATAACATTCACTGTGTCAATTATAAGCTAGTTTCTCTGAAACATGTCCAAAAATTAGGATGTATTAAGGTAGATGGATAAATAAGTCTTTAGGTGGTTTTATTCTCTGTTATTTACCAGTGGTTCATGTTTTCCATTAAATATAAGATCATTTAAAAGACTGTCAAACAATTTAATCAATGTAAACAAGATCAGTTTGGCTCAGTTTGATACCATAAACGGTAAGGGAAGATTTTTTTTTCATTTTTTTGCTACTGTTATAGAAATGACACCTCTTTTATCACTTTGAGAAATATGTATTTCTCTGAAACAATTTTTTGTCATTCAACTAAAGAAGTTAAAATTGCCAAATGTCTCAACAAAACAAGACTAAATTAGAGGAACTTAAATGAAATTGGTAAGATGAAATTTTAAATGAAGAACTTCCTCATGCTATGCCAGACACTTGACAGTTTTAAACCTCTACCATTAGACACATTTGTATGCTGGTACCAACAGATGATTGAGGTTTGGTATCACACAACAGGAAGAGGTCCACAACTCTGAGAGGACGTAAACAGAACATTTCATTTGTAGCTTTGTTATCAGTGGCCCAACACCTAGCCTCACAAATTAAAGGAATTATTTATGTTGACTGGCACCACAACAATTTAGTTCTTAGGCAAAGAAGACACGAGACATTTACAGACTAGATCATGTACCTGATGTGTGTGTGTGCGCGTCTGCTTCAAGGATGTTGTTTAAATGAACATTTGATATCTCTTTTATGTAACAATACAATCCTGATTCTGGAAAACATTTTGGACTTTACACTTAAACATTTCCTGTTTTATATTTCTTATTCTGTAAAAATCCCCCCATTCTTTCAAAATAAAAACAACCAATATACGAACAACATTATTTGACACATTTTCTGTGCATTTTTTTTTACCACAGTTGTTCTTCAAACCCTCCTTTTTGCCCTATTCACTTAAATTACAAAATACATCTCTTTGTGATTTCTACTGCCACTCCAATATAAAGATATATACAGAAGTGAACAGAAAGTTGTTTTTGATGATAAAAATGTTGAAAAATTACATTTACAAAATCATTACTATAATCCATAGAACACACTGTCAACAGTTTTAATTGAAACTAATTTATGCCTTAGAAATATTGCCTATGAAAGCAGGGACACTAATGAAAAGACAAGGTGCTGTTCAATTCTCAAAACACAAACTAATTTCTATTCACCCCCATTGTATTAGCTTTAGGAAGAAATTTCAGAGGCAAATAGTTAAGTTTAAATGACTGCAAACCCTCACAAATAAATTAAAGCCTATGGTACTGAGGTGTAAATCATGAGAAAAAAAAGATATTCAGACAAGCAGAGGTTTTTTACAGAGTCCTGATTTTTACCAGTGACCACAGTGAGTTACTAAATGTCCCACACCTCTGGCAAACATGTAGTAGGCTGATAGACAACAAAGCAGTCTCACAGGTGCAGCAGATTCCAGCAGCAGAGGTGACACCCAACCTGACCTCCTCTCTTTGACAACCTACACTGCTTTCCCACCTGGCATATATATCTAAGCTCTCTACCAGCACCATTTTAGAATGAAGGGCTCATAAATTTAGAAAATATATTTTACAGTTTTACCTCATTTATGATAAAGATTAAACTAAATGCATAATGAACCAAACATAACAACCTTTCAACTTAGTGAGGGAGAGGCTTTCCAGCTCCCTCACACAAATGTAAACAAAACTGTCTGCATGGCTGAATAACTTCAGATGTGAGGAAAAAAAAGTGTAATTTGGTCAAAAACTATACCTTTAAGGGTTATCCCGTCATCATCACAGCCAAGCTCAGAATAAAACACCTACACCTCTTCTTCATTTAGCATTGCCTTTATTGAAGTACTCATTTTGATGACAATATGAAGGCGGGTAAGAGGCAGTGAAGAGTGTGAGTTACCAGTGGGCTACGGTATCTTCAGAGGCAGGGTGAGGCAGACTGAAGGATGTGGGGAGGGGGCTCGGCCCAGCTGACTGATGCCCTTTCATTATTGCACTGCTTGCTGCAGCTCCCACAGTAGTGCAACAGGGAAAGAGTGTCAAGCAGAGAGCGTCCGTCGCTATCATCCAAGGTGACGGAGGAGGCCATCTTCAACCTGCTGCCAGCAAAAGTCCTCTTTATGTTCAAGACTGAAACATCTGAATTTTTCACTATTTCTGCTTAGTTCATCATTTGTGTAAATCTGAGAACACTGCAGTTGTACTTACAGATTTTTTTTTTTTTTGGTTTGAAAAAGAAAAACAACTAATCAATTAGATAAAATTGTGACATGAACAGAGTGTAAGAAGGTTTCTTGTTTTTGTTCTCAAGGCTACTGCATTTCATGCAAATGTTCCCATCAGACATTCAGTTTTTCAATACTTTGTTGAGTAATTGTTGAGCTTTGTTACACAAATAGCTGGATGACAACAAGCTTCAGAGGAAAACAGCTTTGAAATGGAATGAAGGTCAAAAAGGTGCCTAAACGAATAACTGATTTAGGGTATAATTATAAACACCACTGCTTCCAAAACTGGTTTCTAGCCTTTAGAATGTGTTTAGAAAGGCCTTGTGTTGGTCACGTCAGTGTAAGAGCACAAAATCCTAAATAAACAGCAGCTATGTGCGATGCATGGAGTGATCACTGTATCAACAAGCCTTCCAGTCTGTAATTACCCCTCTCCTGTCAGTCAGCAAAGGCTTTAAAACTGCTACAGACATGTTTGAGTTCATTGTTTCATTTTTAGGCAACTTGAAATGAAACAACCAACAGTAAAGTAAAAGCAAAAGTAAAGCTACAGTGGAACATTTAATTCATAAAGTATTTAAACAATCAGTCCACCTGATTGACAAAAAAATAAATTAAAAAAACCCCCACACTTTTCCCCTACCTGTGGTGGTCATACCACAGGTAGTTATAGTTTCATTCACCTGGGTTATGAAATATCTGTCTTGGAGATTTCTACCTCAATGACAACACAATAGAGGTAAATTGAAATTTAAATTGTGGCTGCTGAAAAACAACATTAAAATTTTTTTAAAAAGATCTAAAGCAGCATTTCTGATCAGAAACCGTGTTCCTGTCCGTCTGGGTAATCAACTGCTCTCAGTGAGATTATTTGAGCTAATTTCCACTGAAGAAATAGTCTCTATCCACTTTTTTTCAAAGCCCTTGACCATTTCTAAGATTATTTATAGTTATAAGGACACTGTTTATGGAAAGAGATGATGCCTTAGAAATGTTTTAATGTCTTTTAAATGCACCAAAAACTTCAATTTACCTCTATTGTACTTGGGTAGATGTAGAAATACAACAAATGGCTCAAAACCTTGACCGCTAGCTACAGACAAATGCAGGCAAGGCAGAAAATATCTTTTCTAAATAATTTGGGTGAACCAATCCTTTAAGTATTTTATTGTGTTTAAGGAAATCTAGAATCAGCACTTTTTTCTTAAATCTGAATGTGAAAATGCAAATTCACTCAGTCAAGTAAAATCAAACATGCATTAAGGTATCATTTGAGAAATGCACTCATACAACAATCAAGTCATATTTTTAAAATGATTTCTTGCAAAGAACCAGAGATTAGCTAAGTTTCACAGTAAATGGGTTAACGTTATTGTAGGTGTATTACACTAATAAACTTTTGAAATTTCATCATGAGGATAGAATGAAAGCCCCGGGTTCATGGAAGTGAATGAAAGGTTTTAAAAAGGCACAAGTTGAGTTAAACAAGTAATTATTTCATTCTAGAGCAGACAAAAGCTCTAAGAGGGTTCAAACAACTTCATGAACAATAACATTTATTGGATGAACACAATAATAATTCTGCAGCAAAGCTACAGTGTTGAAAATTCTCAGAGCTTGTATCACACAACATATTTAACATCAGTGAGATCTGTAGCCAGCAGCAGCATGAACCTCAGTATAATGTAATGGGATGAGCAGCAGCAGCAGTAGCAGCTGGGCAGAACGATGCCTCTCTGATATCAGCTGCATAACACACTAGAGTAGGAAGACCATCCCTCAGAGTCAAGACCCTATAAGCAATATTGCACTACTCTGTTAACTCTAGCGAAAGCAGAGGCAATATTGATAGGGTCTCATCTGCAAGGTGACGTAGACAAGACAGACGTCTTCTCGGGGAGGGGGGGGGTTCTCAGGGGCCACATGTGACCAGATGAGACAGAGGAGAGAGGAGGTAGACATCCACAACACACAAAAACGAGGACAGAGTTGAAACATCAATGTCTGGAAGTCAGATTCCCTTTCATTCTTCGCAGAGGGAGTTTGATTGTTGGTGATGCAGAAGTCATGTTCTGAGGTCAACATACATGATGGCTGCTAGACTGTTAAAACATCTGTGCTGTGTTTCTGCACAGGCCATTGATCTAATGTTGACGTTGTTAAGAAAACATAAACCTTTTCTGCCCAGCACATAGGAATAAGAATCAAAAACCTTATCTATCCCCTGAGGGAAATTGCTTTGCTGAAATTGCTCAAAGAAAACGAGCAGTAGCCAAATCACACCCATGTAGCCAAAGCTATGAGAGTATTAGGTGAAAAAATTTCAGAAATAATTAGAAACCCCTCATGTTTCATTCTATATACTTTATTTAGCTACAAAAGGAGACAAAATATAAGATATGTCATTTTGACTTCCCCTTAACTGGGATGTTTGTCAATAAAAAGAAGAAAACAAGGGGAAATCGTCTTCGTGACACCATGTGACTGATGAAGCTGAGCGACATTCAATGACAAGTGAAAAAAACGGTTAAAGGAGGAGGACAAACCTGTGGAAGTCATCTCGCTGGATAACATCATGCAGCTTGTAGCTCATCAACTGAATGCATTTGATTTGCAGCATTTAGCTTTTATTTGCCTTTGAACTTTGAATTTTGGACTGAAATGACAGATGAAAGTAAAAGTTCTTTACTCTGACTCCTACTCCCAAACTGAATGAGCGTTATCTGCATTTTTTTTTATTACTTCAAAAGGCTCCGGGCGTCCATTAAGTCAGTTAAGAGCATATCCTTGATGGCTACGGTACAGATACAGAGGAAAGCACCTTCTGAGACATGTTTTAGAGTGATTTTACAAAATATTACTAGTTATTTCAAGCAATATATACCGTTCAGAATAGATTAGTTTTAGGGTTTTTTTGCACATATCACAATAATAAAATTGTATTTTTTTTCTTTTTTTGCAATCACTTTTCGTATGTCGTCATTATCTGCATTTGTCACAATGGTATTAAATTCTTTTTTATCATTGCTCTGATGTGCCTTATTTAACAGCAGCAGGAATGAAATTCTGCTTTACTTTTACTTTTATTTATTTATTTATTTTGCATTTTGTGTTATATTTTTTTCAAATATTATACAAATTGATATAATACATATATTAAATATTTGTTCATTCTACCCATAAATTGTTATTGAGAATATTAGAGATTCCACAAAAATACAGAGGCCTTGTGAAAGAACTAAATAAACCCCACGGGTTCTTTGCAAAATAACTTCTCAGAGAAAACTCAGTTTGGCAGATGTATGGCAGATCCTTGTTTCTGGTAAGCTATTCTTGCAGTGAGCATACATGTGATTAATCATGTGATCAGCTGAGCAGGAGAACCAGCTTGTTAAATGTATCTTACTATTTGGGTCTGTACAGCATTTCTTAAGTGGAATTTTTAAGTGAAAATTATATATTAGAAATAGAATTAATGTTCTATGAGAAACTGACAGTGGTTCAGCTTTTTACCATGACTTCGTAATATCATTTAATCAGAAATATTTTTGGTGTGGTTTTATTCCGGTATTAACTAGGGTCTAATTTTTTTTTCATTATTATTTATTTATTTATTTATTTTGTATTCATACCGGATGCATAACTGTTTTGAATTTCCTGTGAGATCAGAATAGAGGAGTTTTTAAAGTTTTGACAGTGTTAATGGTTCTATTGGTCAATAAAGCCATTCTGACATTTCCCAAAATCCATCTGCATGAAGTTTACTGCAGCACCTAGGCAAACAGCACTAACTAAATCTGTGTGTTTTAAGGGGAGAAGGGTCGTGTCTATAGTGAAAATTTCAGGTTTTTTATGTAAATATATCCACCTCTGTTCTTAGAATGCCCTCAAGAATATCTCTATCTGTCTATCTTTCTTTCTATCTATTGCAGACATTATCCTAAAGTCTCTGCCATTCACCATGTTTCCATTTATCAGGACTGAGGAAACAGTTGGGTCACATTAAACAGAAAGAGCTTCTGAGGAGCCTCTATTATTTTCAGTGACGGAAACACTGCACCCTGACCCTCATTAAAACCAAATACTTTGGAGACAACAGAAATGATAAATTCCACTCTTCTTTTCCCTTCTTTTTTTGCTCTTTTAGAAATGGTCAGGGGCTTTGGCACATGTCTCTGAACTGCTCTCTAGCCACACAAACAGCTCATTTTAGGGGTGAAAAATAATTCTTTGATAGCTTATGCTGCAAGTTAGACTCAAAAAACATGACCCCCCCCCAAAGTAATTTATACACCTAAATCTAATTTGTTGTATGCAGACATTTAAAAATAAATTACGTTATCAAGCAATGTTATATCAAATCCTATCCCTACACTTCCTCTATACAATTCTAGTTAGTATTGCACCAAATATGGCAACATAAACAATTCCAATCAACAACATTATCACATGTTATAAGCTCACATACAGTATCCCACCTCTGCCCTTGTCGTGATATCCAACCTAGACCCTCACAAGTTTTTAACTGACATAGCTGCAGCATCCTACCTAAGACACCATGATTTTCTCTTACTTAGTGGAAACCATTCATAGCTCCCAGTTATGAGCAATGTAATTGGGCACATTTTGCAAATTAGTACATTTGTTACCTTGCAGTATGCCCGCCTGACTATTCTGTAACAAGAGTGTGACTATACAATACTCTATATCTTAGTGTAGCTATAGAAGCCTCTGGATAATATACAGTGGATGTTTGACCTGGATTAAATTTGGATTTATCCTGACACTTTTATCCAAATAATTTACAGATTAGTGCTGCAACCAACCATTATGTTCATTACTGATTCACCCCCCCCCATTGTTTTTTCAATTAATGGTTTGGTAATCAAAATCTCTGCAAAGAGCAATAAATTTCCGTCACAAGTTCCCAGAGCCCACGGTGACATCTTGTCTGAGCCACAGTCCAAGACCAAAGGATATTCGACTTTCTAACCAAGAAATATTCAAATTTCAGAAGGCAGAAACAGTGAATTTCTGCCATTTTTTCTTTAATAATTAACTAATTTAGAATTCATTTATTATGGAAATTCTTGCTGATTAATTTTCCTAGGATCAGCATGTCAAGTGATCAACTAATTGTTCCAGCTTTGATACACATCACCTGTAATCACACCCACATGAATTCCTTAGTAATAACATATGACCAGATCATCTTTTTTCTCTGAAAATACAAACTGGCCCGATAAAACTCTTTCTACTTTATTTGTTGGTCAGGGTAGGTGCTTCATTACCTGTAATTTTCTTTTTGCAGCTAATGAACCTGGAGGAAGATGCAGCAGAGAGAACTTCGTATGTAAATGATGGCAAGATAAACATACCATATTGTGTTCGGCTGGTTATCCTGACCATCATTTGAGCAGCACATAGGATGATGATCTGTGAGTTGACATACTGTCCAGTACAGTATAGTACAATTCCATCTAACAGATCTGTGTATATGATTTCTCACAAAACTTCTGGAGGTAGTTTGAACAACAGGATCTTAGTGTGGATGTGGTTGAGGTTCACTTACACCTGGACCTACAAACTGCTGAGCATGATGGGGCTGCTACAGCTGACCACTCAGGAGGTGTGTTAATAGCATCTGCAACTGTATTATTAGTCCATTCTCCATGTACTGTCCCTGTTGGTTAAAATTCACATAGCTCCAGTCTGCTCTGGTATTTGCCTGCCAGCATAATGAAAAAGGCTGTCTTCTGCATGCTGGCGATCCACTCTTCCATCTACTCCATAGATAAACATTTTGTGGTCATTCTTATTTGATAACATGCCACAGTCACCTGATGGAGGTCTTGATTATTTACATGTAAAGCTGTGGTTGAAATAACAGGACCTGCTGTTCAAGAATGGATGAACTACAAATGCAGATGTAATGTTTAATAAAAAAGGAAGGGAAACTACTACCCTCTCTGTAAAAAATACTGGTCTCAAAACAGCATTAATTCTTGTAATGCTCAGACTTAAATTCCCTAGTCTCATGTAGAAGTTTAATGCTTTTTGTTATGATTTATGGATTATTATCTAAACTATTAAACTTTTTATTAACATGGAATTGTGGTCATATCTAATCCTTCCAATAAAAACGGTGACTATCCACTATGATCGTAATGACACAAGCAGTAGTACAAATAAAACTAAAGCAATTGAATAATTTTTGACAAAAGCTTTATGGGTTTTTTTTCCTGTAAGGGCATTATTTTCATAATACGTGATTAGATGAATATGAGACTAAAAAAGCAGCGAAACACATTACTGCAAAAAACAAGACAGTCCTCTCACTTTCTGGTGGTTGTGCCCTCACTATAACACCAAAGACACACACTAAACAGCAAATTCCACAGTCACTTGCAAAACAGTGGCTAAATATGACGCTACAGGCTCCAGTGCTCCGAGGCGTGCGCGCACACACACAAAGCGGCCCTGCCCTCCACATTCCTCACAAGGAGCCCCATCCCCCCCTACGACCTGCCCCAAATAGGAAACTTACCCCATTTTTCCCACCCACACCGTGACTTCTTCAAGCCTGCACACTCAAATTATGCTTTCAAAAGCCGACTAAAAGGGAGAAAAAAAAAAGGTCTGCGCTCCAATCAGACATAGGCCTGCTGCACGGTCATAACAAAATGACTGCAGTGTTAACCTATGGGCCCACACGTTCCTTTGCAGGGAGTCATATATATGCTCTTTTTATCCTTGAAAATAACACATGCTCTTAAGTAAAATATTTATATGTAATAACCCAACGATAGATATATAGATATACACACACACACACACACACACACACACACACACACACACACACAGTACCTACACAGCTGCAACCTAACTGTATCCTAAAGTGGATATTTTCATTTCTCTTATAATAGACGGTAGTCTGTTTTTTTTTTTTTAATTTTCACAAATTAAATGAGAAATGATTTTGTTGTTGTTGTTGTTTTTACAAAAGCTAATTCATATTTTTAAAAGCCTGTTTGTATATTCCAATACATAATTGGCAGCAGTAAAACTTTACATTAAAGTGGCCTGAATATCACTGCAGTCACACAATCCAAAATCACATTACAAACACATAAACAAGCAAAACACATGAAATATATTCTTTTTACAGAACAGTCCTTTTTTTTTTTTTTTTTTTATCCCTGTACTGTTCCTAAAGTACAGTGTGTCTGACTTCCATACACTGGTTTTACATTTTAACTTTACAGAGTGTCATTAAGACTTGTATAAAATAAAAAAAGTAAGTCTTGCAAATAAAAAATGTATTAGGGTTAAATTGTGGTTCCACTCTGTTCCTGATGTGGATTAAATCACTGCCATGTGACTGATTCAGACTCCTAGTAATATCAGATCACTTAAAAAGTCTTGTCCAACAGGAGAATTAAAGGTAAATTTGATCCAGTGTTTTCTCTATACGACTTCAAACTGTGGGTCAGTGTGTAGCAACACATTATACTGTCTAACAAAATGTGTGAAAAGTTGGGAAAGTTGACCTCAAAGCATGTTACTTAATCTGACACGTGGTGTGCAATGCAAACCAAGTCAGCCTCTGAAGCTCTGTGAACAAAATGTTCTTTTTTTTTTTTTTTTTAGAAGGCGTGGTCCAGGAGGCCTATATCTCCCAGGGTAAAATACAGCCTAATAATGTAGCATGGCTGAGTAGTAAAGCCACAGACTCTTCCTGTCATAAGGACATCTGGGCTTAGCCACTGGTTCCCAAACTGTGGACTGGGGACCTCCAGCGGTCCTTCAGGGAGTTTCCAAAATAAATTATAGGTTTTAGTTAGTGAAAAACAAAAACTAACTAAATTCATTGTTTTAGCCAAAGGTTTAGAGAGATTTTTTTTACTATGTTTATGTGGATCTTTGGAATGAAGAAGTTCAGAAACAAATTATCTGAGAACAGTTCCCCAGTATAAGACCCAAGTGGTTTTTCAGTGTCCTAATCCAAATTTAATACAATTTCCTCATTATAATTTAGAGCAAAAATCAACCACAAACTTTAAAGAGATTAAAACTTGGAATTCATTTTAATAAAAAGAAAGAAAAAAAAGAGCCAAACTCTCAGGGTTAATTCTTCCTCTAATTTCTTACTTCACCCATTATTGATCAGACTGACTTAATAAAATACATCTCTCATGTCAACGTTTTTTCGCTTACACTGCACCACTAAGAAATTCCTCCTGTTCATAACATAGGTTTTGATGTTAACTGACAATTGGAAGTGGATTAAGGGATTTTTCCAGTGTCTCACAGTGACCTTACACTGGGCCAGCACAGGCCAGCTGTGGTAAAAATGGCTCCACTCTAACTCTAAACGTATGGCCCGTGTCATATGATTGTTGATGGAAATGTGAGTGTGTGCAAATCTAGAGGAAGGGGCTGGTGGGGGGGGGGGGGCACCTACACAGGCCTTCCTGCGTTTAGCAGCATGTGTCCTTCCGCCGTGCTGCCGCTGTAGTATAGGGCGAAGGCCGAATGCTATGACAATACTATTGCACTGCTTTAGCGGATGGTACAGTAGTGCAACATCGTCAAAGCAGCTGACCTCTGCACGCTGGGACACACACTCACACACACTCACACACACACACACACTCACACACACACTCACACACACACACACACTCACACACTCACACACACTCACACACACTCACACTCACACACTCACACACACTCATACACACTCACACACACACGGCTTTAACGGCAGCCATACCTCACACATACACACATACTGCAGACACACCACGACGACAAACCGACGTTATGTGAAATAAATCCAAGCTCTGGCACAGTAGGCGTCCGACAGGGAGACATTTCGATATTTTCTTGTCTTCTTAAGATTTGAAAGAAGAGGAAGTGGGAGACGGAGGAAGGGAGGAGGGGGGGTGTCAGCGAGGGGGGGTAGGGGCTAGGAGGGATGGGGGGGCTGTCAGCCAATGCCCTTTTAATATTGCACTGCTCCTCTGATTTCACAGTAGTACAACAGAAAAAGGGCCTCGGACAACACGGGTGCTCCTCAAATCCCTTAAATTTCTATTCAGACCCCAGCGTGTAAGGAGCCGTCAGCTCGGACCGAACTAAACCATATAGACAGTACGGGGCTGTGTGTGTGTGAGCCCGGCACCGGACCGCTATTAACATGCTGGATGCAAACCAGCAGCCGTGAAACAAGCGAACAGGCTTATTAGGGTTTAAATACAATGCAGCCTATATGGCGGAAAATGCATAAATAGGAAAAGCCTGTAATCTCTGCAACGTGGAGAGGAAACGCTAGGATATGCAACATTTAACTTATTACTTTAAATAAAAATATAGAATAAGGTGCGTTGCTGGTTCTGGTTTCGTGTGGTGCTAAGGTGACTCCCCACTGTAGGTCGTTGCCTTTCCTGTGTTTTGTTCCGGTCAGCAATAGGCTATAAGACCAGGGAGGGGTTGGGGGCATATTTATTAAAATCCAAACCAAAGCTGTGGCTATGGGCTGTGGCCTGACTGAACACAGGCGGTGTACAGGACTCCGTCTGGAGGATGCGAGGGTGGAGAAAACATATATAGGCCAAAGAGCACGTTGGGCGATACAATCCCAGAAACCTCCATTTAATAGCTACTATTCCTGTCCCTTTCGCCAAAGTAGCAATCTGAGACCCTGCTGGTTCAGGCTACCGAGGGGTCGGGGCCTGCTCCAGGGCTTTGTTATTTCCAGTGTTCAGAGAAGTTTACAACCGAAGTGAAGTCATTTTCCCTGATAAAACACACACACACACACACACACACACACACACAGCCACGGCCTTTGAAACCGAACAAATGCGGTTTCAGCACCAGCTAACCTCCACAACTTTTCCCCCCCTTTTACTTTGCTAGTTTACCATTTTAAAAACACTTAACTAGCCCTTAAAAAATATCTAAATGTATGAGGAACTTCCTTTTCGACAGATTAAGGAGGTTACAGAAATTCGGTGAACGTCGAAACACTCGGTCTGTTTATCTGAAATTATTTCCTCCATATGTTCCTCTTAAATGCCAGTATTTAAATATGAGGTTCATTTTAAAACGCCGCAGCTTTTCCGATCACACGTTCCTGTACTCGGGACAGATTCAGCAGCAGATATAATGAGATGTCGGTTTGTGGGGGAAATGTCATAAAGCTGCCCTATTCTGAGAGAAGCCGTGTAAAATTGTGCATTTTGAAGAGAGGCTTTTTCCGGTTAAAAGCACATGTTTTACATAGCAGCCTTTGGCAAAGCCTGGTGGATGGACACCAGAGCCACCGTGACTTAAATACATGTGTGGTAATTAGCCTACATTTATGTAAAATAAAAACCCTGACCAGTAATAATCATTCGGAAATATTTTAGTGCAGCTGTTGTCGATTATAGAATCGTCCTTTTTTATTTTGTATTATTTTTTTAAATGGAGGGGATCTCCAATAGCAGCGTCCTGAAAGAGACACCTGCGACTGTAGGTCTAGCACAGTAACTAATTTGTATTAACCAGATTTAATATTATAGTGTAATTAATCGATCATTTGTGGTTTTGCTGGCTTTCCACCGACAGTCCTGGTGGACTGCTTTTAAGCTTAGATTTATAGTAACCCACTTAGTTTTTGATATCTCAGTTTGCAGCCAGGAATAATCACTTGTACGGCACCCACCTGTCAATCACACCCTTTATCTTGCGTGCCCTCACGTGTACGCGCGCTCGCTCTGCCCCCACTTGTCTGTCTGTCTGTCTGTCTCTCTCTCTCTCTCTCTCACACACACACACACACAATAGCCGATATACAGTTTTTAAGCCACGAGAGCTCTCGGAACCTCTCCGCGGCCAATCAGACCCACCGACATCCACGTCTGTCCGCGAGCTCCACGCCATCTCCGCCCCGCAGCAGCGGCGCTCCCGTCGAGCGCGCAGCGGCTCTGGCGAGCGGTACCTGGCGGAGGCAGGCCACTCAGTTCAGCCCAGCGCACGGAGGAGGCACAGCGGAGCCAAGTTGCCGCTTTGACGGGGAAAAACGTCCAAGTCGTTACCGTCTATCTCCCACACGTGCGTCCTTATCAACCGAGGTGACGGTTCGCGGGGCGTAACGGCTCCTCGGTTATAAAAACGGTATTTCGTCCATTGGCAACCTCACGGCCTCCCAGCTCCGGACTCCATCTTTGACTAGTTGACATTCAGCTCTTGCAGAGACACATTCCTTATTTGCATGCCGGGCCGCCATTGGCCCGTTTCTGCAATGGGCTCCATCGTCATTGGCGGAAAATTCATCTCATCACCTTCGGGATTGGTCGCATACCAAGGGGACGTCATTGTATAGTTTAATTTTAACAATGAACACAATTTCCCTCTTCCATTCACAAATTTCTCATTACCCGCCTTTGAGGTGCGACTTTGTGTTATTGTGCTTCAAAGGAACGAAAAAAAAAACCCTCCACCATCAACAACAGTCAGCGACTTCATCAGCTGCAGAAGTCCTTTGAGTAAAACAAAAAATGGCAGTTGATTGATGGACTGGCCTGTCCTGTCCACACTGGAGACCACCCCGAGTCAGAGCAGTTCATGTGGATACAATCTGCTGCGGCTCTTTGCGGGTGAAATGAAGGCTCAGGCCATTTGTTGCCTCCCTCCATCCTGCAAAGGCCACGTTATCTGTCAGTTACCTAGTGGACAGAAGTTACTTCCAAAATGCAGGAAGTGACTTCGCGGGACAAAGAGACTCAAGCAGTCCTCACTCTCAATATGCTAGAGTGCTGATGCAAATGGATGCCGGAGCAACAACGCAGAAAGTTCGGCTCAGGCAGAGCGGTGGTCCATGCGTCGCGGTGGCGGTGCTGGGGTGGCGCAGAGGGGGCAGAGGACGGCCAGGGTGGGAAAAGGTTAAAGGCGACGGGGCTCACTGGAGGTGCTGCGGTCGACGCTTGGAGGAGGGCAGCGGCCTGTGAAATCTGGCATTCCTGGCCAATGGAGCTGAAATAATTGCATTGTCCGGCGGGAAAGACTCGCCTCCACACCAGCCATCCCTCTCTTCCTCTGCCCTCCGCTCTCCAGACCGACGGCTTCGCGTTTGGTGTCGGTTCGAGAGAAAGTGTGACTAACCCAGATGATTTCTCATGACGAGAAATAAGACGAGCTAAATAATGATTATAAAAAAATAAACAAAAACAAAAACCAAAAACCTTGCGCCTACACCTGGTTCCAAACACTTAGCCCTAAAGCCCGTGGCTCAGGGGTTTCTATTCTTCAACCACCGAGATGAGAATGAAGCAGTTCATTTTCCCCACCGAGGTCAACAAAGGCTGCCGGATTTGAGTTGAGGAGAGAGAGGCCTCCATTGCACCTCTCCGCCCCCTCCCCCAGCGCAACCCAGCAGCCTAACCCCAACTCACATAGGCTGTAAAAACATTAAGCCAATCAAACAAATAGAAGCAAACTCTCGCCATTATTGGTCAACAGGCCTAATGAGAAGCTCTGACTCTTGTTCGGGCTACAGCTCTGTGAGGACACACACTGGCTGGTGTAGCGTTCAAGTGTGAGCCGACTCTCATTAGGCTTCAACCAACCCTCCTCTCTACTTTCTTTACTCTGCCATCGAGTTTTGAGAAGAAACCTGTCTGCCATGACGTGCTTTAGATGCTATGTAAGGAATGCGCGTTCACGTTTCCCTCTGCTTGTGTGTGTGGCGTTGCGCGCACGCGCGCGCGCGTGCGTAAAGTGGAGGTGCCGAGCGAAGTATGTGGGGCCGCAGGAAGCGCTGTGCCCATATATGGCCGTGACGGCTGAATGATCGAGCTGACGCTGCCCGCGCCGAAGATCTGAGTCCTGCTCCTCAGGTCTGTTGTTTTTAAGGCAAACTGTTTGTAGCTTCATGGAGGATACACAGGACACGCAGGCTGGGAAAAAGAACATTTGAAACCGGGGGAAACAGGAACATAGTTTTAAAGAACTGTTCAAAACACCATCATATACATCCTGCTTATATGTTTCTGGCATTGTCCTCTGGAGTTAATGGATAAATAAATGAATAAATCAATCAATCAATTAAATGGCATTATATGTATAATATGTATAATATATACATTATATTTTTAATCTTTTTATCAGATCAGTTTCTTAGCAAATTTAACGAGACCTCTTGTAGGCCACAGATACCTTTAAGCAGCTTTACAGATATGAACCCACGTGGATGTATGTGAAAATACATATATGAAAAGATTTTTCACATGTGTTCAATTTGTTTATGATGTAAATAATGATTCTTAAACATTATACCGGCATAATTTCTACTGAAAACATGGCATCTTTATATCTGTAAAATTCCTCATTTAGTTCGGGACTACCTTTAAAACATGAACATGTAATGTGGCCGATAAAAATTCACAGTCACAGAATGTAATTTGAAATTTAAGTTTCCAAAAATAAAAAATTTCAGGCAGGATTTTAGGGTATTATCAAATAATGAACAGACACGTATAATGTCAACACTGGATAAAAGCATGGTGTTTTATGTTTGAATGTGTCACTTGATTTAAGAGTTGTTGCTTTGTGGTTACTAAAATTAGAGTCTGTAGGCCCTACATAATCCATATCAGATAGTTAGTTCTTATGCCGTGCTAAGTAAAGATAAATAATTAAGATGTGGCCCTGATGACACTATTATAATTGTCACTTTGTTGTGTGTTCCCACCAAAAAGTTAAACATATTAAAAATGACAGCATGCACAAGATAATTACTTGAATTTTAAGTTTGTTATCAGTGGACACTATTAATCTACAACAGAAATAAGTTGAAAAAAAACGTGGATGCTGTTGTGATTGCTTTAATGACAGCTCAGGAAACAAAAAATAAACTAATAAATATTTAGAAAAGTATTTTGAATGCTTTTAGTCGAGGTTCATTTGCTGTTGTGGTTTGCAAATTGGCTCAATATACTGCAGTGCAGGGAATTTATTGTATACTGCCTGCAGAAAGAGTGAACTGGTTACCATCTACAGTTTGCAGTTTAAGTCTGAACAATATTAGATTTTAAGAGGTTTATAATCGTCACCTGCATGACCAGCCTCCCATTTCTCCTTCAAAATGTATAAGGTTTCAAAAAAAGGTCCATAAGTCAAATATCATAACTGTCAAGTGAAAATCCTGCATCTCCAAATTTAGTGATTTTCTTGTTTATCATAGTTTAGATGACTGCATGCTACCTATTGTTTAAAATGATCCTCAATCTCCCAGTCTTGTGAAACTGAAAAACAAGGCTGTTTCTCGTAGTTTCTTTTAAGATGATACTTTGGAGATACAGGGTTCCTCTCAAAAACACTGGCATGTTTTGTTGGTTTGTTTCTCTTAAATGTTCCTACATTATCAAACATTATAAAACATAACTTTCTTCATTGAAAACAACATGACTTTGGCTGCAGCTTTATGTGAAGGCAAAATATGGTCTCTACCTGATATCTAAGGTAACTGAAGCGTCAAGAATTCAAAATTAAATGAAGATATTTCACACAAAGCTCATCGAGGGGATGTTCTCAGCGTAGATATACTACATTTCTCTGTGGGTGCAGATGGTGTCGTGCATGGCCAGGGTCCAGACTTATTTGTCAGTGCAGGCTAGAGCAGTAGGTTAATTTTTACTGAAAATTGTGCAACAGATTGTTCAGAGCAGAAGTCAACATAGTTAGCAGCGTTGAAACTGCTCAGCTTTTGCACATGTAACTGCACAACATATTCTATGTTGATCAGCCAGATTTCATTTAATTTTTTCAACAATTTTAAACAAACATTTATTTAGAGCAACCATTTTGAGAGACTTATTGGCCATACAAAATAATCTCACCTTCTCCTCTCCAACTCCCAGTGCTTCATATTGCAAATTATAATAGTTATCACTGAAACTGCGGGATAAAGTATTTCTGTTTTATATGATCAGAGTGGTCAGGGGTATTTGGAATAACTGTGGACAGCATGGCAGAGGGTTTTTGCTTCATCTCAGCAGTGACTCTTCAGATGACCAAACAGGCCTCTGCAAGTTTAGCTGTTGAGATAAGGTCACATGTCTGAAAGGACCATGATGACGTTGAGGGAAGCTTGTGTCTGTTTCATTGTGAAAAGACCTGCAGCAGCATAACAAGTATTTTACAAAAAAGCACAATGTTAGCTTTGTCTATAGATAGCCAGTCTTAGCCTGATGAGAGTTTGAACATTGCACACAAATACTGACTGATCCATTAAGCCTAAAATGTTTGCACTTATCTTGTGACAATTGCAAAAACAAAAGGAAAGTGTACTGTAGCTCACTTTGTGCTTTGCTAACAATATTTTAAAGTGAGAAATGAGTAGGAAGATCACAGAGACCACAGTATCATCTTGAATATATCAGCCAGATCTCATAGAAATGATAGTTATTTAAGTAAGAGAGATGAAAAGAGTGACCATTTTTTAGATGTTTTTTTATATATAGTAAGGCAAAAATATCATGAACATAGAATCTAACATTAAAGGAACTATCCTAGATTTTGGTGTAGTCCCCAGTAGAAGTCCCTCAAATCATCGCATTTGTTTCCAGCCTGTACTGTACCTGTACTCAAACAGGCACATGATTTAGTGATCCATTTTCCCCATTAATGAACCAAAATCTGTGAAGAAAAATGTTTTCGTAGCATTTAGATTAAGGGACAAAATGTGGTAATCCCAAGAAAATGGGATTAACAGTCAATGATGTAAAAGCATTTTGAAAACACCTGCACATATATATAATTTTTCCAATGAAATTTTTGTGAAATCATAAAATTCTTCCAGAATACATAGTGCAGAGTTATGGTAGTTTAGATTAAGGTTGTCATCCAGCCCAATGTCCAATGTTATGGCCCTCTTTTTAAAACAGATAAAGAGCAGAAACCTGTGGATTTCTTTTCCTTCTATCCTTGCTCTGTTATGCCCCAGCTGTTAAAACTTGAGTCCCTGTATTTGTCTATGCCAAATTTTCCAAAACCTGTTCCTCTCAGAATTATCTGTGTAGCCTTAACGCAATTTTACTTTTCCCCCTTCATTCAAACTAACCAGTCTCCTGCTGAGCATACTGAGTGTTTTGTGGAGTTAAAAGAAGAAGAAAAAAAACCTCAACAATGTTGACCGTCAGGCACCAATGTGTCACATTGTTACTCTGAGCCAGTCACAGTTGAAAGAATTCAGACAGACAGCTTATGTTTGCGATGGCCCCGCCCCTGCTGCATGTCATGTGACTAGTCAGCAGCAGGAGGACACACCTCTGGCTCTCACAGGAAAACAAACTAGGCCATGTTTGCGTTCATCAGCTGAAAAAGTGGGCCTGCTGCAGCTGGAGCTTCTACTCTACAGCTTTAACATGGGAAATGACTGTGTTCTATAGACACTTGAAATAAAGATCAGTTGTAGGACAATCGGAATAAGACCATTCATTCAGATTAAAACATACATTTGGTTCAGTTTGTCATAGCCAGATATGACACCTGAGACTGGGAGCAGCAGGATTTTCTCAGGTCAACCATACATTATACCCCTGCTGCAGAAGTATATTTGAGCAGAACACTATGAGTTCATCTCCCTGGAGAGGACAAGTCTGGTCTCAACCTGCTCTATATGAAAAGAGCCCTGAGGTAACGTCGGTTATGATATGGCGCTATATGATTAAAGTTGAATTGAACTAAATTGAAGTCAGAAGACAATACATTTTACTACTGTTATGATTGGACAACTATTTCACAAGTTAAAGTTCCTCTACTACTAGCAGTAGCATAGTTTAAATATGAAGCTTGGTAGCATGGGTACTTTGTAGTATTCTGTTTTTGAATATAAGTTTTAATATTTCTGTGAAAGTTGATTTCCGATACAATTGTTGCATCCAGTGTCTGTATGTATGAATATTTTTTGTGCATTGTAAAACACAGGATTATTATTGGTTTTAATTGGAAAGACAAAAGAGAGGAATATAACTTTCCAAAATATTAAATATTTCATTTTAAATTCACTAAAATATTTCAAACTTGTCACTTTTTGTCATAAACCTTTTTGGTGTATTATTATTTTCTGTTTTACGCTACACTATTTATAGCAAAAGAAAAAAAAAGAATGAAATTTCTGCAATGAACAGTGAATGAAGAGGCATCCGGATCCTTTACTTCAGCTAAAGTATAATTATAATCATGTAAAAAAATTCCACAAGAAAGTCCTGCACTCAAATGATGCCAAGTAAAGGTATCAAAGATAAGGATGCATCTAGTGTTGACCAAAAATTAAGCAGATAATTTTTTCTAATGATTTTTTTCTGAGTTCAGCATGGATCGAAATTACACTAGTACATACTGCCTCCAGGAAATAGCTGTATCCTGCACTTTGTGTCCCAATCTGACAAAAGTTTTCACCTTCATCTACTTACTCACCTACTTGCCTTTAATATGTTACCAAACTAACAGCCAGCCAAGTAAAACTTTATATATTGTTACAAACTTAGCAGTGCAGGCAGTGACTGACTGGCACGTTTTCCCTTCAGGGCCTCACAAGCTATGTGCACTTGATGATGAGACTATTCGATGCTACAAATCTGTACAAACCAATATACTTGACTGGACTCATCTGCTGCTGATACCAGCTCTTGAACAGCCTTGTTTCCCTTGACACTTGCATTATATACCAATCTGCAGCCAATATTCAAAGGAATGCTGAAGAGACCATTTGGGAGCTTCAGGGCTTGCCAGGAGGTTTTTCAAGGTCTAGACTGCCCAATCCTCTTCCCAATTACTCTGTGGAATCCTTGGGCTGTGTTATGGGTCTGAACCCAAACAAAGCTGCAAAGGTAGGTGAAGGCTTAGCCTGTTATCCGATATAAGGACCTCCAGCGAAAATCGACTTGAAATAAACGATGATGGTGGGGAACCTGTAGTGAGATAATTGTGTAATCTCATCACACCTGGAGAAATAATTAATGACAAGAAGGTACGTTTTTTCTCCCAGGACAAACAGGTCTCTCAGGGTGTTCTGATGGCATAAGTGGCTCCTGTGACTTTGTCATTCTTGCATGCATTTCTTGAAGTTGAGGGTCATTTCGTTCACTTGCTGGCTGAGTCCAGGCCACCACACAGACTGATTAACCCATTCTTTGCATTTCACCACACCTTGGTGTCCTCTCTGTACTTTGGCTAGCATTTTGTTTCACATTGCTAAAGGTATTGCGAGCCGTTTTCATCAGTACACTGTGTGAACTGTCAGCTTTTAGCTGCTCTCTCAAGTTTTCCATGTATGTGGGACTGATGGGTAGGCTTTCCACATCACAGTGTATGTAGATGTTAGTATGCTGTCACAATGGAGTATGTGTAGTCTATCAGCCTCATCACCCTCATCCTGAAGCAGTGGATTCCCACAAGCCAAAGATCCATTTTTTGGGCACCAAATAGGCTGATACGGGGTATATGGTCTCTAGGAACCTTTTTTCCTATGTTTACTGTTCACAGGCCCATATAACACCCAGGGCCTCCTTCTCTACCTGTGTGTACAGGCGTTTGGTTGTAGTAAGCAACCATGATGCATAAACCACATGCTTCCATTTTTCCTCCTTTCTTTAGAGAAGGACCCCACCCCCCAAGCCATATGATGATGCACTGGCTGACACTTTGGTTTCTCTGTTTGGTACATTCATGGCCAGTACAGGTTGACAATACAGTGCTATCTTCAGTGTAAAAATGCCATCACCTGGTCTCTGTCCCAGACCCAGCAATTTTTCTTCAAGAGGAGGTTGAAGAACAGCTTGTCTTTTTCCACATTCACCAGCCGGTGAATGAACTTTTCCAGTTGGTTGACCATCCCAAGAAAACTCCTCAGCTTGCCAACATTTGTTGGCTCCTTCATCTCCACGATGGCCTCTGTCTTCCTGGGGTCAGGGTGGACGCCTGCGTCTGTGCCATGACCCAAGAAGAGCACCTCGCTCTTGAGAATTCACACTTGTCCACATTCAGTGTGGTACATGTTGTTACAATGGTTGGCAGCCTGAGCAAGGCTGTGCTCAGGTTTTTGACCACATAGACCTTCTCCATGGTCTGATTGGTTCCCATCCTCAGCCACAGTCAGGCAAATCCTGACCCATCCAGTCCTGGACCAAACAGAGGTTTCTCAGCTTTCTGGAGAACAGGCAGCTGTGCATTGAAAAAAAAATGCTATCAAAGACACAGCAATGACATCTAATCTGGTTTTATGTGAAAGTTATGTTTTTGTTCATTATGTCTATTTCAGTTCTTGATTCAGCATCAAATGTCATGGAGCCCCGAAAGAAGGTTTCCTCCTCTTCCTCAGTACCATGCACAACTTTACCAGCAGGGCACACACACTGGTAGTGACCTTTTTCCCTACAGGAACAGAACTTTGCATCATCAGCAGGGCATTCATGCTCAGGTTGAGGTGTGTCTCCAAATTTGTAGCACTGAGCATTTTGGATTTTTGCTCTGACAACTGTTTCCATTTGCTCTGTTACTTTTTGATCTCCTTTGATTGTCTTGTTAACGGCTTTTCCCAGCTCTAGGTCTTATTCCATTTGCATGAATTCTGCCAGCCCTACCGCTATCCTGTTCCTGATCAGCTCATCATGCAACGATCCATAATTGCAGTGCTCTATTAATGCATACAGTGCAGTGACAATTGCATCAAGAATCTGGTTTGCTGCTTGCTTGCGAATTAAATTGTATTCGTTCGTAAACAATATTCTTTTTTGATTTAAAGTATGATTGAAAGCCGTCCTTCACTTTACTGTATTGACACTGGTCTACATTGCTGAGCTTCAAGCATCTCAAACCATCATCAGCTTCATTTCTCTCACAAATAGAACAAATGTTTCACCTGATTCTCCTCCGTTTTTGCTGTTAAATTTCTCACTCGATAGAATCTCTAAAACAGCTGTTTCCTTCTTGTCAAGCAGCTTGGAAAAACAAAGAGCTCCAGTGGCTGAATGCTAAATGTAGTGCTGGGTGTGTTAGCCATTCTGCTAGATCCTTCCCCATTCTGCTCCTCTCCACTGTTTCTCATTTGACCTGCTCACCAATGTATTTCCTTTTCTCTCCTGGTAAATCTTTTCTGTCCCGATTTAGTTTCATAGCACAATGAAAACATTTAGTCATGTTTTCAAAGAAGAAATATCTGGTTCCTATTGGTCCATAATACATAAGGCTTCCTAAACTTCAAACACATCATATACCAACATAAAATAATACTGTACGCATAAGATCCATTGGAAATTTGAAATTAATTTTTTATAAACCGACAGGCAATATTGAATAAAGACACCAAGGTATAGACTGATTAGATTACAAGCTCACTTTGGCACGTTATTATCTGAGCAGAGTATCAAAAGCCTGTCATTCTCCTGTGTCAATGTTTTCCCAATCACACAACAATAAAACAAAACAAAACCATTGAATACCTGTAGAATTTGCTTCACAGGTTTTGTTTTTACATTCCTGCACAACCGAAGAGGGGTTCTCAGCAAATCTGTCTTCTCAGACCCGCCCATACAGGTGCAACAAAGCTAAGAGAGTGTGAGGGGAAACGTCAGTGGTCAATCATACAACCCCTATTTTCCATCATAATCTAAAGAGGAATCTTAATCAGCAACAGTTAATATAGGTCTCCCATGCTTTAAAGTTGAGTAACCCATCTCCTAAAAGTTGCATTTATATACTTCATTTTGTTAAATACATTTGAGGGAGACATGATTGCTGCCTAGATTATAGTTAATGGAAATTTTCTGTTTTGTACCTCAAAAAAAGTTATAACAGATGATAGGAAAAGAGATTAGGGCAGTACTTAGATTGTCGTGGATTGGGATTTGCATCCCATGACTGGTTAGGCCTACGCATTAGAAAAATATTTACTAAAATTGGTAAGTCTGTGGTCTTGTTTTGTGCTTCAAGTCACTTTATCCTTACTATTTTGATATTTAAAACTATCGTCTTTCTTTTAAGAATAAAAGAAATAATAATACATAAAAAACATACATAAATGAATAATCAAATGAACAAATAAATAAATGTTGGTATTTAATCACCAAAAGAAATTAAGGAATGTCTTTTACTTGTCAATACTACTTACTACATTTAAATTACATATTTATTATTTAATCAATTCAGTTTAACCAAGTGCTGTAAACGTTTAAACAAAACCATTGATATATTTGCTCATTCTTTACTTGCTATGAGCATCATATGTGAGATTAATTAATACTACAGGGAAAACAAAATAAATTTTTAATGTTTTGCAAATGTGTTTGGAAAAACTGAACCCTTTTCAAATTTGGTCATCAAAGTTACAGGAAACTATAAATTTCCAGGATAAAACTAAAAAAAAAATAACACCTTTAAAAAAAATTCCTTATGTTGATTGAAAGAAATGCGATTGTCAGGTGCCATAGCATACATCATATGTGTCATTGCTGCTGCAAACTGGTAATACATGAATATTCTTTCTAAGTCACTGGTAATATAGGTACCTGTATTGTCATGTTCCACAACTGTGTAAAGGTCCTTTTCAGGGGAAATTTAACTAAGAGTGAATTAAATGTCAGTCAAACTGGTTTTGTGAATGCTGACATAGTCCTGCAAAGACGTTTACTCTGGTAGGAAATTTGAATAACCACCTGTAACACTGTTCCATCGCAGTGCAGGACCCTTAACACACTAAAGATGTAATTTCTTACAATGACGAGAAAACAGTAAAAGATCTCAAACCTGGGTGCATTGTACTGGTAACCAAAAACATCACTACAAAATATTGCCGTCAGTTTTTGTATTAATAATTGTTGTCAAATAGGTCTTACTCTAATTAACTTTGAACAAACTGCCCCTCTTTCTTGCTTAGCTGTATATTGTCACTCTGTTGACTAAATTATTATGTTTAAAAGCGACTTGAGACCTTTGCTTGACTTTGCCGCTGCCGTCCTTCTGTTTGCTTTTGGATTAATAAATCATCTTTTCACAAATCCTAAATACAGTCATGTTTATCTCAGTCTATTTCATTAATCAGTTTGCTTGAATGTGTTGGACACTTGATGAGTGAATGTATTAAAGAGTTGACAGTGTCAGAGGAATCTTTGAATATGTAACAATTACTAGTATCTTCTCACATCTATCTGTAATCTCCTCAGTGCCAGTGATAACGGTGACAACAACAGAATACAGGAGTGTGCCAACAATACAGATACTAAAATCGTTCATTTTTCCCAGGCAATTACCTGCTGCACTGTGGTAACACTTCCACATTATGTTGTAGTGTGTTTAGTGCTTATCACATGTTTTAGCTTGTTAGTCTGTGGATATTCTCCCTGATTCCCGCTGCCTGTGAACTTTGGAGAGACTCATTTCTACAGTTTGGTAAGTAATACTAATTTTAGTGCCTGTTAGTGTTAATAATTATTTATTTTCATTTTTTATTTCTGCTACTGTCATGATACAACATGTATACTAGATGGTAGAGTTTTGTCTATTCACTGTAAAAGTACACATGTAGCGTCAGTCAGTTAAGTAAAAATATTTGATGTAAAATTGACCAGCATTGTGTTGTCTGCAGCCAGAGGATAAAGATGAATTCATACTATTTTACTTTCCCTTGGCATGAGAATATCATGTTAATGTGCTCTGCAATCTTGGGGTCTGAAAGGTGCATATTCCCTAATTCATGAAATACTCAAAATAATCAATATATTTAGGGGTGTACATTGGTATATACTGGTTAAAATATAAATTCTATCCCCCTCATTGAAAAACAGAAGAGCCAAACCTTATATAAAATAAATGCATTTATCACTGACATTATCATCTGTCAAAGAATATGAGGATCTGGGGCTTTTCCCCATTCTTGTGCCTCTCTTCCTTCTTTAAGAAGCCTCTCACTGGCACTGAAAAGGAAACTACTACAATCACCTCCCCCCACCCCCTGTCCCTCCCACACCATCTGACCTTTGACCTCTGAGGGGTAGCAATAGAGAAGGCAGATGTCAGGACGGGGGAATGGGCGCTTGCTGCTTGTGGGGGGGGGGGGTGTTAGCAAAAGAGAAGGACATGGGGAGCAGCAGGATGTTCCCTGGTCTAGGACCCAAGAGAGAATCATCACCATATTGGCTGTTTTACATGGAAGTGACAGGATTTTAACGTCTGCTGCCGGGTTAAGAAAGTACAAAAGGAAAGATGGGTGAATGCAGCTGACTTATGGCACCTGACAAAATTTGTGATTAATCAAATGAGAGATTAATCAGATGACAGTAGACCTACAGTTTTTTGGGAAATCACAGAAGTGTCCCACTTTGCCTGGTTGATGACCCATCATCTAAGCAACACTGGATTCTTTTAACCACGACAACAACCTTTCCCTAACCTAAACCAAGTATTTCTTGTTCTTTAAGCCATGACCACCAAAATCAAACCTGAAGAGGTGACAGATCGGAAGTAGTCATATCTATTAACCATTTATAAATTAGACATTTGGTAGGACTTCAAAAGATGCCATTTGTCCAGTTGTTGATGAAGACAAAGAGCCAACAAAATGAAAATTATTCAAAATGGGGTAAACTACACTATATCAGATAGGGTGTTCCAAAAATTAGAAGAAAAACATGATCCCGTAATGTTTTAAGCAGAAGTGGCCTGTGCGTTATGTAATGAAAAATTCCCCTCAAAACTTTCATCCCAACAGACAACACAGCAGAGTTTTAACTGTAAGCTCCCACAATGATTTGAATACATATATTCTAAGCCTCACCTTATATAGTCAAACTCCACTTTGGGTGGTCAGTGACCTGACACCAGTTCAGCCTCTCTGTCACTCAGGCCACAAAACTCTGAACCAATCCTGAGCCTTCCTGGAGTAGAGTCGCTTCCTCTCACACCATGCCCCAACAGTAGCTGGCTGGGTCAAACTGATCTCATCCTCTGTGACTCTTCAGCACATACTTTTTTCAATATTGTGTAATTAGGGAAATTAAAGTAAGTAATGCAAAAGTACAAATACAACAGTGCATAAAAAAACCATTACAAGTCCCAGAGTATTTAGGTATTAAATTAAAGGTACTTATTCAGAAGAAAATTGCCCCCTTTGATTGATATATATGCCTTAAAATATTGTTACGGATGCATCAGTGTGCAAATACTTTATAATAAATAGGTGGTGTCCATAGCATATAGTTTAGTCCAGTAATTCCAACCCTTGGCCTGAGGGTCACATGATATAGCTGAGGGTTCATTGGATGATTCATGGGGCAGGAGAGGAGAAAAAAGAAAAACCATATTGCATAAATTCAAATTGATTTTTTTTTTTTTACTTTTCTCTAATCTCTGACTTTTGTGAAATTAACAGTGCTTTGTAACTTATCTTGTGTTTTTCTTATGTAAAATCTTAATCTAAAAAGCAAATAGTAACTACAGCTGTCAACTAAGATACTAAAAATACACTAAAAATAAATAATACTAAAAGTACTAAATTGTATTTAAGCTTTTATTGCTACTTTTCACCAGTGACCAGCACTTACTCCTCCCTTTGGTCTTGATTATTTCTTTTTAAATGTCCTATTATTTGCATTTTAGATGTCTATTTAATATTATTTAGAAATTCTTATAATTCTAATACATTTTAATCATACATGATTTTAATTAATGATGCCACTTTAATTGCAGAGGCATTTTCTAATCAATGATGACAGAGTTAAACTTCTAATTTTTAAGACAGTAGTGCCCAACATTCTTGTCTTTGTAACACTTTAAAATGAAACAGGGTCTTCTTGTGACCCTTCATTGCTTATGTTTATGTTTAATGGGTTTAGTGTTTTGTTTTGGTTTTTTTTGTTTATTTGTTTGTTTTACATTTGTCTCATTTAAGGGACTGAAAATTCAGAGGAAAGTCAGAAATGTGAACAACGTTCTTTTTTTGAACAGTTATTTCTCATCCGTTTAATTAGCCAGTCACAGTAACTTTATAGTTACTTGCATTTCGTTTTTTGATGTTCTGATTTAAGACTATTCAAAAAGACTGAGGTATTTGTTTCAAACACACTGAAACAACCTAATCCAGTTTAAACTGTGATGTCAGAGATCATAGTCCACCTCTTTAATATGACTAAAACCTTCTACCTTGATTCACAGCATACAGTGTGAGCTGTTAGATTCAGGAGATGTTGACACTGAGATCCATTTATTTTTCTAATCTGCTTGTACAATGTACAATAAAAAAAACATTTGGAATTTTGAAGGGTTGTACAATTTTGATTCTTTCAAGTTTGCTATCTATAACTCAAAGTCCTGATGGACTATGTAATGAGTGTTTAGTGGGATTTCTCTAACAGTACATTGTTTTCCATTGAATTGTGAATTTTTTTCATTGACAAAAATATCTGAAAATCTTACACTCAAAACTATTGAAATTCTTTTTCTTTTTTTGTTGTTGTTTCGTGTGTTTTTCAAGTGAGGTTTCGGGCACTTGCAATCTGGCTCAAAGGAATGTCTGGTGTCTATAAGGCCATGCTGACTAGTATAATTGTGTGTATGAAAAAAAATTCATTCATCCATCCGTTCATTCATTCATTCATATTTATGTATCTTAAGACATATAGTTTTAATTGGGTTGTTGATCCCCCGTTGATTACCTGCCGTAGGTCACAATCCATGGACCTTTTTTAGATCTACCACCAGATTTGTGTGTGAAAACAACCTATGTATATAAGAGATGAAGATGTAGGGGACATGTCAGGTTCTGTGTCCTGGGTTTCTGCTGTCACCGACCATGCCTGCCCCCCCCCCCGCCCCCCCCCCCGGCCCCTCCCGGCCGCATATCAGCGTGTTTTTGAATGGTGCTCCTGCAGAGGGGCGGGGCCCCTCCCTCTGGCATTCCAGAGGGAGGGGCCTATTATTGGACCCTCGTGCTGCATTCTCTGGACATAGGAAAGATTGGAAATTTGAGGATTGTAGACAATTCCCTCCAGCTCATTTTCCATCACCAGATAGATATCTCGATACGGCCTCAACTTGTCAGTAGTGTAAAGCAAGACAGTTTCCATGTTGATAAATAAAATAGGCCCACTACGAGAAAATACTGTTCTTCCAAGCTTTGATTTGATAATTCGTTTGTATTCAGTAGAGATATGGCCTAGTTAGAACAAGAGTGAGACTCACAACAAATAATAAAATATTTGATTCACGGTAAAGTGACACAATCATTCATTTCTGTCTTGTGGTTGAGGTCTGCTTTATTCTTTTGCTCCAAAAGACAACTTGAAATGTAGCCTGCTATCACTGTTGTTTTTACATTTATCCACATTAAGTGAAACCACGCTAATCGGCGCTTTAAATTCACAGTCACCTTCTACCGCGTCGTAAAACACATCAATTCCTCTTAATTGGCGTTGTTAATTTCAATTTCCGTGTTACGTGAAGGCAGCATTAACCTATAAAGACCTAATCACAAAAACTATCACTCCGCGTTGTATACATTGCAGCTCAGTTACAGACGTATAAGAGCCCGTAACCATAGCAACGCGCTGGAACGGCCTATCCCCGCATAGCCGAGGGACTATATTTCTCGGCGAAGTGGTAGGGTTAAAGCAAGGTCGGGATTCGACAGCTCTGCCTTCTGTGGGTCACCGCCTGAAGTGAAGTTCACAACCAGCAACATTAACCCGTTTCATCTTTCAGTCACTTCGTAGCTCGCTTGGAATAGTTTTAGCCCGTTTCTGTCCGGATGTGACAAACAAATAACAGCCTCCGGTCCGGTGCCGAAAGGGTTAAACCAGGATCTACTGGACCACACATGTCGGAAGGAGCCGAGCGCTGACCAAACCAGTTTAGATCAACCGGAGCTTCATTTAGCCCGGGACAGGCCAAACTAATGGACTTGACAGGATTAACGCCGTGAATAAAACTATGAAAGGTCAAAAATAATTTCTTTACAGATTCCACGGCGGGGGGTTTTAGTGTCAGTGTGTCCGATTGAATTATATTTAACGAATTTCAAAACGCCAAGATCCTGGTTCAAGTGATTTCGATTATTTAGTCACGTTAGGCCTCCTGTTTTTAAGATCTGTGGGGAATAAATAAAAGACAATAGGGCTGTTCCTTTTTTTAATTCTCTCCTGACAGCTACATTTATACCATAATCTGATCTAATCAAAATACTTAATACTTTGCTATAGACAAGTTTTTGTTTTGTTTGATTTTTGTTTGTTTCTTTTTTGCTTTGTTTTGTTTGGTTGCTTAGTGAAAATGAAAGAATAATTGATTTATTTAAAAAAATCCTATATGGGCCTATGCTCCTGTCACAATTTATCACAGCTCTACATTGATTTAAATTATGGTCTTTTTTGAGCGCAGAAATTCTGCTTATAGTTTTCATATTTTATAAAAATGAGAGTATTTATTAAATTTATGAAAAATGAAAAAACAGGGCCATCACTGTAATTGCAGTCTGCATCAAAAAAATTGAATAAAAAAAGGAAAATGAATCTTGAATTAACCATTCTATTAAAACTGTGGTTAAATTTATACAAGAAGAAAAAAGAGAGAAACATGGGAAATAAATGACTGCCACGGCTCCATGGTGTTAATTATTTAGCAAGTGTGGGAATGTGGAGCTGTGCCCTGAAGATCTCATTTATTTGAAAATGTGCTACTTTAACTTCTCCATGGCTTCACAGATGACGACTGTTAAAAGCAAGTGACCATTAGCCTAAAGTCTGTTGTTGTGTTCTATCATTCTGATTTCTCTCTATTTCTCTCTATTCTCTCTATTTGATCACATATTTTTGAGCTTTTTACCAATGCCAACATATCCATAAAGAACCATTTCTATTTTTAAGTGAAAGGATAAAAGACAGCTAGGCTGCTGCTTTTATAAAAACTGTTTCTTCTAATTTGGATTAAGTATGAACCACAGGTTATTTTTTATACCTACTGACTATTGGAATGATGACTTCTTATTCTTAATTTCTTAACAAGTTTTTCAAAGGTCCTTCAGTCTGTTTTGCTCAATTCAAAAGTCCTGCAATGACAATTTAAACATTTTTTTTCTGACTGCTACTATTCTTAATAGAAGAAAAGTAGCTACTGTAGTCAGTATTAAAAGTCAAAAGTAACTATTCCCTTTCACAGAGTTAATTTAGTGATCATTTATTTGTAAAGTAACATGTAAACAGCAGGATATCAATGCTGGTATAGGTTGAGCTAAGTCTGGCAACTGCATTATACTCCTGGACAGACCTATCTAATTATGAAGCATTTAGCATTTAAAAACTTTATCTATGAAGTAATGGTAACTACAGCTACCAGGTCAGTGCTGTGGAGTTAAAATGGAAAAACCCCAAATAAAAATATCTATGTAATATATTAAATTAATTAGTTAATATATCTCCCAAATAAATGTAGTGGAGTAAGAAATACAATATTTTCCTCTGAAAAACAATCCAGACGACATAAGAAGCTGCATAAAATTTAGTGTAAGCTCAGTAAAAGTACCTAAATATAGCTTTTAAATAGTGGGCTTATTTACATACAATGCATGGGTATGACAGTGTGTATGAAAGTATGAAGTCATATCCATAAAACTATCAGATGAGTAATGTCTGTCAGTCATGTCCTAGGTTTTTTGTGTGCTTTCATCAGTGTACAGCAAAAGGATTGGATTCTTAAGAAGAGAAGAGTTTATAGCTCAGGCAGGTAGAGATTTCCAGTGTTCAGCCATCATGAGTGCATACCCCACACTTCTTGGACCAGAAGGTCAGAGGTTGTCTATCACTATAGAGGGAGAAATCTGTCCAAACAACCCTGGAATTCCAGGTTGGGAGGAGGAGGAAGGCAGGAGGGGAGAGAGGAACTGGAACACAGCAATTTCGGGAGGCAAGCTGAGAGAGATGATGGGTGATGAGGTAAAATCCTACCACACCATACACACACATACAAAGACACACAAACACACACCTCCTGTCACCTTCCAAAAGCTTCATCAATACTCCAATGAGTGAGAGGGATCAAACTGCTCTCTGCTTCCTTACATGTGACATTAAGTCCTAGAGGAGCTTTCCCCGACTGATCCAAATGGGATTTTATGAAAAAAAAGCCACACACAGACACACAGACACACACTATCTGCATCAGTTGAGTTGAAACCAAGCTCAAAGCAAGACCTAAAAGCAACAACAGCTATAAAAAGACAGTATTTCAAAGTACATCTAGAGTAAAAAAGAAAAAAAAAACTATTTGAAAAACTGTTGTCTAGTCTTCTAAATCATCAGAATATATAAAATTTAAAACAACAATAACATAATGAGTGTCAAAATATAATGTATAAAAATATCAAATATACAATGTGCAATGACAAAGAGCAGATGAAGGTCTACCCACCTTCATTGGAGAAGAGATTTGGAAAAATGCATGATGATATTTAATAAAAATATACTAGGTCTGGCCCCATGAACTATGAAAAACTTATGAAATCCACTTCAGCATGAATCCAATCAAATGCTCACACACATTAATGTTGTTGTTTTTTAAATAATGTACCTACTAATAAGTAATTTTAAACAAAAATAAAAATAAAAATATGATAAAAATAATAATGATAATAACACCTACCCCATATCTTCTGTGAGCTTTCTTCCTCTTGCTGCTGCTGCTGATGATAACGGTGGATACAATGATTGACAGGTAGCTCAACATGACAAGGTGGCCTGACACTGTGATGACTCACGTGTAGTACCATTTGGATTTCCTGCTATTTTCTCACTCTGGTCTAATCTGTCACTTTCACTTTCCCACATCAAAATCCCTTTCATTCAGGATTCTGATGTTAGATTATTCTTCTGCCTGCGTTCATCGAGCCGATCAGTCCTCAGTCCTGCTATTCTCTAAATATCTTTGCATTTATGTCACTCTGTCTTTCAGGCCTACAACTGTGCAGCCCCCTCACCTACCCATCACAACGTTGTGCCTCAGGTTCCACCAGAGTCCATTTCTCCTGTCTTCATGGGCCTGGGCTTGATGAAGAAGTATTACATCAATGGAGTCTATTTGCCAAAGTCCATCTCTGTTGTTAACCTCAATAAACATAGTTATACACTTCCAATTGATCTCTCCTACACTCACCAGTCAGAATGAGTTACTGCAGTCAAATACTGTAATGGTTAGGGATAGTACACTCTGCTAAAATATATTTTCAGCTTCTTCAAACAAATCTTCAAGACAAATACAATCAGTACAATCCCTAAAATAGTAAAGTCAGAGGGATTAGAGAAACTGATGGAGGAAGGTGTAAGAATGCAAATGAGCACAGTTGCACACTAAAGCAGACAAAAGATGAAATTTACATGACTGAGATGTTAAACCTGAATTTAAAAAAAAATCTGCAGTAGAATTGGAGAACTCTGCATGCGACTCTGCCAAAGAAAAAGCCAGATCTGATCTGATAAAGAGGGTGAACAGCTAATCCTGAAGGTGAGATTCTTGCACTATAATTATATATCATAACCCCATTAAAGAAAAAGGAGGTCAGAATGAGGATGAAGCTGCCCTTGTTGAAACAGTCAGCTTTTTAATATTGTCAAAGCTGTATTTACATTCACACTACCTTTAAAATAAGCCTGCAATGAAACCGACCAGAAGTTTAAAGATAAAAATGCCTCATAGATTAATGGTTATAGATCATTAACCATCTGTATAACACTCTGTCTATCAATAATTATATTCACTCTGGGCTTGGAGACCACAATTATTTATTTATTTACTTTTTTAAGGAAAGCCTTCGTTAAACACTGGGGTTATGGAGTCTGAGAGCTGTGGGTATTTACCAGGCATGGGGGATATAGGATCCAGTGTTGGAACTAGACCATTTTTTAAAATCTTAAAATCTGTCACTTGCAACACAACCAACTTTATGGAAATGCATACTTGATGGAGTACCCCTGTCTACCCTCAGTCTTCTCCTAATCCTCAAAGTATTTGTTTAGAACAATGCTCTGCTGTCAAAAAGTCTTTAGAGCATTGAGTGGTGTGTTTTTTTTTTTTTTGTTTGTTTTGTTTTTAGCAGGTAATATTGTGTCCTCCTCATACTATGAATAAACTCAGACACAAAGGATGAAGAAGTGTTTTTATGTTAGCTTACTGTCAGAGTATCATGATGACACAGCACCAGGGTGTGAGTTTCACCGCTGAGCAAGCATTTTATCTTATATTAGCAGTCATTTATCCTCCTCTCCTGTAACTCTGGCTTTTTCTTGTTACTCCTCTTAAGTTTATCTGGAAGAGCCAAGATGAGAGTCATGTCCCCCCTTTGAACATGACGTGGGAAACAGATGGACGGACGGATGGAGGAACGGACCTGTACCCGCAGAGAGAAAAACCATCACTGCATCTCTGCATTCTGTCAGTAAAACAACATTAATTTCACCCAGTTGATAGACAACATCTGAGAACATGCTGACAAAACCAAAATTTGAAAATAAAAAAGTAAAGTTTTACCAACTGTGAGTGTAGTGAACATCCAACTCTAATATGCCAGTGTCGTGTCTACAAGTTGTTCTACTGATCGTTTCGTGATATATGTGTTAAACAGAAGAACTGTTGTGTCTTAGCGAGGCCAATAGATGTTGATATGAATGGGTGCTGTTAATATTGATTGTAAGTGTTGCACAAATGACCTTAAGGACAATTCCATTGTTTAATTGGTCGATTTTATTGACTTTTAATATCGATATAATTACCTTTAGCAAACTCTTAAACTCTCTTAAGATGAACACCAGAATCAGTCCTTTTGCCAAGTGCCCCAAAACAACATCTGTTTACGTTTAAGCGGCAGCATCCCCTAGAAGTTTGGCAAGACAACAACTGAGAAACCTCAGTGCCTGGTAAAGCACTCATTAGTATTAAGCTTGTTTTGTTCAAAGCAAGATTAGTTCAATTCTACTTGGCCTTCTAAAGGGTAGTTATAAAATAAATGACTTGTAAAAATTATAATTTATAAAATTTTATAAAATTTTCTTTTTTCTGTTGATTTATTCATTTATTTTTTGTTCTTTATAGTGCACATTTTAGATGTCCTCTAAATGTTGAGTCATGACTGATTCATATTTTCTTCGGCATTGGCAAGGGCCAGCAGCATGCTTGGTCCCTAGATGGCCCCACCATGTCCTGATATGCATCAAAAAGGAAGACAGAATGACAGGGATGGGTACATTTAGATACTCAACTGGGTTTAACCAGCTATTCCTGACCTGAAGTCATTAAAGTAGTTATTATCCTGCTGCTAAACAAGGTGCACTCACTGTAACTTTCTGGCTTTCTTACTTCCTCTCTCTTCTCCATAAACCACAACAGAAGGAATGGGCTGGCAGCCAGTCCAAAACTAATATGCCCAATCTAAAATAAAGAGATTAATAAATATATTCTGAAAACATACCCATTTTTCAGAGGACCTGGTTTGTTAAAGGATAGGTTGTGTTAGGGTGTACACATTTTGCAGTGACCTTTTCTTCAAATTTGTATGTTTGTTTAACACAGAAAGAAGAAAGAAAGTTAAACCTGCTCTAACTGATTTTTAGGGCCACTAGGGGTTGTATAACAAGTTGGACACACAGCAACTGACATATGTAAGAAGACAACTTTTAATAACATGTTTGCCGTAATAACTTATGGCAAAGAGTTGCATATTTACACGTCCAGCAGAGTAACATTAACATTCATTTGGAATAGTGCTTTGGTCCCCCTGGTGAAAATAAGTCCATTATTCACTCTCCCTTTAGCTCAGTTTTAGTCTCCACAAACTCCTAAAATAATATCCGGCTCCTTAGCTGGAAATGCTCAAATATGTTCACCAACTAGCTCAATAAAACCATAAGCCATAAGACCAAAGACTGAAAGATGCTAAAATGCTCAAAAGAGTTGGGGGGAACTGCAGAGTTGGCGATAACTCTCTGAGGGTTTATAACTCCCTATATACTACACATAGTCAGTTGATCCATTGGTTATGTTAAACTATTGATTAGAGCAGCTTTAAATATAAAATTGGAAGCAGGCGTAACTCATAGTTTAGTAAAACTCATTGCTTTGACCTCGTGTGTTATCCTCTATTTACCATTGTTTACATACATCTCTGCTCTCCTGATATGATCAACCATTTTATTGTTTCCCCAAAGGTGCTCTTGTGGGTGCCTGACCCCCTGAGCACCCACATAATCAGTGTTTATGAGCCAGATTATCCAAACCACTTTAATTCAGGTAAAACTGAATACCTGATAAGTCATTAATAATTCATCAACAAAGAGGAAAACTTTGTGCCTGTAGAATGTGTATGAGCCGTACACCAAAGTTGAATCTGAAAGGCAGTAAACTATGATAGAAAAAGACAGTTTGGGCAATTATTTTACTATTGGCATTGTGCTATGTCATAGTGGTCATAGGGATCTGGGAGTACAGTATTCTACTGGGGTAATGGGGTACTACGAGCTCTCAAAGATAAAATGGTGCCTAACCATTAAGGCCTTTGTAGGTGTGGTGCAGGATGTTAAATTCTATTCTAGATTTTACAGGGAGCCAGTGCAGAGAAGCTAACACTGGAAAGAAGTGATGGCCAAAACCGCATAAATGGAACAGAAAAAAAAGGGGGCTATGTCTTATACACCCCTTAATGTCTTCTGATTGATCTCTCCTATGCACATTCTGTCCCACGTGCTGCTGTAAAGAGTCTTGTGTGTGTGATCATGTGTATATACGCATGTTGCATAGAAATTAATGCTTGCTTGCCTGCACTGCACTGAAAAAATCCCCGCCTCTGTCTGCATGGGATCCATACCATAATACTCCCATTCTCCTGCAGCTCTGGCTCTGAGCTTGCAATCTGAGCTCCATTCCGAATGGATGTGGCATCATGGAGGAAAATGGGAGCGTGTTGCCATAGCAACTCCATCTGTCGCAGCCGTTCGGATGGTATAGAAAGAGAAGAGTGCTGCAGACTAATGTACATTCAGCCTGTGAGGATCACTCGCTCTGAGCAGCTCAGCTTCAGCAGCAGTGAGGGTGTTTGGAAGAAGAAGCTTTTGTTAGGTGTCAACAGCCTGAATGTCATGAAAGATCCAGCATGAATCAGACTTGAAGCAGGGTCAGTGAGGTGCAGAAACGACAGGCAATTAATAGGGTTTTCATTTTCCTCAGCCTCAAAAATGTCCATTGTATTTTACCTGCAGGGTTTGTTAGTCAGCACTAATGAGTGCTTTACCAGGCACTGAGGTTTCTCAATTGGATGTGTGGGAACACATGTCAGAGGAAATACATTTTGCTGATGTTGCTGCTGTTACTACTTGATTAGAGGCTCCTAGAGGTCAAAGATTACCTAAAGCCTTTTCAAGATTACCATCCACCGTTAGAGATATACAGGAAAGAATGGAGATCAAAGTCACCAGCTGACCAATAGAAAATGTCCTGAGCCATAAGATTCACATACTTCCATGTGTCAAAATTGTTAAAAGATCTGGGCAAAAATCAGTTCTCTAGGTTGACCGTTAGAGAAACAGGGCTGGAGTGTAGCTGGTCAGCAGGTTTGTTCCTGCAACAGAATACAGAAGCAAAGTTGAGAATCAGCCTCTCAGAGATCTCTAATTTTATGACTTTTATGATTTTTCTCTTCCCATATCCTACAAAAAGGATAAATGTCCCCGATTAAGTAAAGTCATTTGGGGCTGAGTTTAGATTAACAATTTAATTAGTGAAGTATTTGGTGTGTTATCTCTAAATTCTATGTCATCTCATTTGAATCTTTCCCTCAACATTTCACCATTGCTTCTCTCCTCACCTCCAACCTTTCCTTAATCTTTTTCTCCTCCGCCCCCGACTGATTGTTTGCCATTAAAAACTTGAATCCTGCAAAATGCCTTCCCCTGCTAGCAGCTGCATGTATGTTGCCTACAAGCACAGACATGTGGGTAATGCGGTTTATAGCAAAATTAGTCCTGTATATGGGGTCAATGATGGCTTTTCTTTGAAAACCTGCTCCAGTGATTCTGTTCACTCGAACATATGATATACACTGACTGAATATTTATTTCCATTAGAGATGATCAATAATCCCAAACCTGGGGCATTTCCAATGAGACGGTTTGATGAGATTCATTATGAAGAAAGATAAATGTATTTGCTCTTTAACTCACTATTTTTGATTATACTGAAGGTTTGAATGTTTGCTAAACTGCTCCACTGCAAAGCAATTGTTTAGTCCAGTCATGACTTGGCACTAGGGCTGTGTTGAATAAAATAACCCCCTTCTTCCTTTACTCACCATTAGACATTTCAATTTCGTGTCATCAACAACAGGTGTAGTGCACTTGACAGTATAAAATTGAAAATCTCACCTTTTGCAGTTGTTAGCAGTTTGCATGACATGGAAACTGTTTTTTTCTTTGACTGAGCAATTTTTAGAGCACGATATAGAACATACATTTATACAGTCAACTGTGAATTTAGACACTCGTGAAAAATGGCCAATAGTAAATGTATTGCACTTTATATTAAAGACCAAAATCAAAAGAGCAAATGTGTAGGGAATGAACTGAACAGGGTATAATAAGATGCAAACCTTAGCATTTTGGGCTAGCTAGCTTACAACATACAGTAAGAACCTAGCACCAGTTCTAAGACTAAGGAGTATTAATTAGCAAACTATGAAAAATTATTTTGTTGGTTTAGAGGTAACATTAGAAAAAGCCCCATTCAGAACAAACACATCCACTCTATATTGGATTAGTTAATGTTTACACTCCAGCAATCTCAAGCAAAGTCATTACAGGAGATTTCGTTATGTTTGCAACACTTGTATGTTTGTCCTTATCTATCTTTGGTCCTTATCTATCTTTCTGTCTTTTGGTTTGATTCTTTTATTTTTAACTAGCATTTCTTTGGATTTCTCAGTTCTTCTTCCTCTCTGTCCCACTTCTTCTTGGTTTTTCTGACTTTGAGGGTGAATTGAGATAAAGATAAATTTGAGGGGCGGGGCTTCCCTTTGCTACTCTTCTATTGGTCTGATTAAACTGTCAGTCATTTCCTTACAAGGAACTCTGGGAAGTGGCCATAGAAATCTGGTCTCATCAGCCTGTTGCATTTCCTAATGTTGAAATGAAGGTTATTTTCACTGTCAGTTTTCATGGGTAACTGCCAGTAACTTAGAGTACATTGGGCACAAAGACTGACTTTCCGCAAGGTTATCTGTTATTAGCAGGAAGGATTTATAAATCAGTGATGAAAACTGAGAGCAAAGATAACTTTACTTTCAACTCTCAGGGAGTGTACTTGATAGCAGCCCCAGAGTTTTATGGTAACCTCTGTGAGCTCCTCGTAGGATATGACTGACAGTTTATTGGATAGAAGGAACAGCAGCAGGAAGAAGCCCTGGGAGAAGCACAGTGACAAAATGAAAGACACAGAGGAAAACTGAGAAGCATAAAAGCAACATGCAAACCAAAAATACAAAATGCAGCTCGTAATCCAAGCTGTGATTTGGAAATTCTATTTCTTTACATTTCACATTGGAGCTCTCAGCCATATTTTTCAATGATAGTGATTTTGGGTTGTAGATGATGCTTACCGTCTTTGCATTCCACATTTGCATTTTGCAACTGACAAAATATATTCACATTTTGCATGCTGAGACCCTGAGGCCAATCTATTTCTACCTCCCCCAAAGCACAGCTCAAGCCCCCCCCCCAGGTTATGCAAAACATTCACACTGAGTTATATCCATAGGTCTGCATCTGTTTAGAGGGATCTGCTGACTCCATGGGCGACGTGGAGGGGCAGAAGGGGGGGATGGTAGTGGTTAGGATGCATTTCATTGATTACTCATAACCATAAGTGTGGAGGAGGGGATGGATAAAACCGCATGCACACAAAGCGACACACACAGTTCTCTCCTCAAACCATCTGCCTGGTGGTCCACATCCCATCACTACTCCAAAAGATGAAGAAAAGACAGGCCTCCCCATCCCCATCAGCCTCACACACTGCTCTCTCCATCTTTTCTAGCTCTTGCCGTCTTGCCCTCAGTGACCTAGCCTAGGCCCGGAGAGCAGTATGGAGTAGATGGTTGAACGGATGGATAAATAAATGACTGTCCCCATAGCTGTGATTTCAGTGACTGTAAATGGTGAATTACAGGATATCATCACTGTTATGGGAATGCATCCATTCTGGTCAGACCAACATTATCCAGGTGCTGATAGTTCAAAGGTTGCCAAACAACTTTAGAGCTGATTACAGAAAAAAAAGGGGGCTTGAAAATCCAACCTGAGGTCTGCCAGGGCTTCCTCTCTGCTGCCGAACAGACCGTCACTCAATCATTTCATGTCGTCCACTGCCATCTAGTGACCAAACCTGGGAACAATCTCTAGCCCCGCGTTAGTCCGACAGAGCAACTCGTTCGTTTCCAGGTCGTCAAACACTGAGTCTTTGTCAGATCAGCTGGTGTCTAATGGATACAAACAAGGTTCCACTTGCATTTATTCAGTGACACACGGTTTTTTTAGTTGACTCCTAACTGCAGTAATAGTAGATGGTTTGAGTTTTAAAATTCCCATTGGAGAGCTGATGTGTGACACAGACTTTGCGCCCAAAAAGGGCCCATTCAGCCTCGACTACATCTGGCGAAGACTCTCATTTACACAGACACGCTGCTGCATTGAACGCCCTGTTGCGTTACGCATGCGCACTGGGGTGTGCATGTGTGGCTGCTGATTGGCTGACACCTTTTTCAGCCTGAACGTGCTCAGGGTGTTTAGTTGAGGACCCGCCGTCAGGATGGGTCTCGTGGAAATCCCGTGTTCGAGGCTCATTATAGCCACGATATTCCTCAACAGAAGAAGACGAGAGTGTCTTCACTTATTTAAGTTTACACCAGTTTTAAGCCATAAACATCAGTTTTAGTCATTTCAACTTTGTTTACGGGGAACTGGGTTTTTCAAACAGTTTTGGTTTGCGGATGACTGGATACCAAAGGAGCTGAAATCACCAGGTTACCATGGCAATGAGGGCCATGGCCAGTTTTCCTGATAGATTCAAAGTTAATATTCACCTCAATGTCTATTAATCTTTGATAAGGAATTGGTGTATTTACATTTAATTAACTGTGATAATGCGTTTATCATGACTTTATCTGTGCTCAGTCCCTTTACCACCTACACAACTGCCATCATTTCCTACTTCTTCCTAAAAAAGAGACGTCAAGTTAAGATGTCCTGGTAGTTTAAGAGACACAGCCCAGCCATAATGCAGCTCTGTTTAGCCTGATCCCAATCCAGGTAATTTTTACCTGCGCAGAAACTTCTGCAAGTTCAGAATGGAGCTTTAGTTACATCAAACATGTTGATACGTTATAAGTTATGAAAGGTTATCAGATGTATCATAAATACTACAGCAGGCTTCTAGTGTCACATCATACATTTTGTCATAAAATGTTCCTGACCTTTACATCTTGCTTTCTTCTCCTACCCAATATGGAATCAACATAATAAGCATCAATACATTTCTCATTAAGGTAACAGATCATTAAAACATAACTGAAAATTAAACTCAACTGTGATGGATCTCCTAATTTTCTTTTTTTTGCGGGCTTGTGTTAAGCATAACTGCTATCCAACAATAGTTTATTTTGAATTCCAGCAGAGAACAAACAGTTCAAATGGTATGTCATGTCTCAGGTTGTATTTTACATCAGTGAAATTTCAAAAAAGTTTTTGAAACAAGTTCATACAGTGTTATATGTCAAATGTGATACTGCCAGATAATGTGGATGTTTTGACAATGGAAAGTCAGTTCTGACACCACTGACCTGTGTTAAGAACCATGGTTGGTTGTATGTCCTCTGTGAACTGGGATCAGGGTAGCAGCCTTACCGCTGTGAATCTCACACCACACTGCTTTAAATCTTACTTGATGTATATTCCTTGTAGGTGTGATATGAAACTTCTGTGTTCGATAAAAATGAAACCATGATTTATTGTTAATAAACAATTCAATTTTGCCCTGACACCCCTACATAAGTATCTTTATTTAAACAACACAAAAATACATAAAAAAAAACATTTATTATTTAGTTAGTAGGTATTTAAAAGCCCCTTCTCCTACTCACAACTTTAACTTTAACCTCATCAGCTGCTGTATTCATGCTGATAGCTGTATTATGTAATCTATCTAATATAAATCCTTTAAAACAACTCTACAATAAATACTAAACATCATCATTACACTCCATGAACACATGGAATGTAATGTCCCAGCTCTATTATTTTTTATATAGTTAGTGAAGGCAACTAAAATTTTCCTTATTGAACTGGGAAAGATATAAGGTCCTTGATGTTATTACAGTAAGGATGGTCCAATTTTTGATTGTAGATTCTAACAATAGTGAAATTGATAAACTGATAAAATTGCTGTGTCTCAAGGGCAAAAATCACATTCACAAATCCAGATTTCAGTAGTTTCTCTGAATATAGACTTGTTTTGTGCTGAGCTTCAGACGTTTTATTTTTCTCTCTGTAGAGATGAAAGACACTACATCCCTTGAGAGACATTAGGGACAACAACATGTTTTAAAAGTGTATGTTTATAACTTTGTAGGCTTTTTTAATTTATATTTCATTTATTCACTTTTCTTTTCCAATTCCTGGTTTATATATCTTTGATATTTACACATTTTCACTTGTTTGGTTTCCCTCTATAGACCCAAAATATTAATTGTCTTGTACTGCGGTGTCAATAAAGTTGAAGTTAAAAAAAAAGAAGCGAATCCGGTCTCTAGTGACTGTCATGGCCGCCCGCTCGGTTCATAATATAGATTATTAGCAAGCAGTTATTTCCATTTTTCTTGCCAGTGAAGCGGTATAGCCTGAACTTATACTTTAGATTTTATAATAATAAGACTACAACAGTTCGCCACCATTACCGACACCACTGTTTTTGAGCTGACTAACTGGAGCTGGAGAAGCCGCTAGCATTTCAAAATGAGAACTGTGTTGATGGTGGCGGAGAAACCATCGTTGGCTCAGTCGATTTCCAAAATCCTCTCTAAAGGTGGGTGCGACTTTATAGCTTATGTGGTAGAATATATTGTGATACATTACTTTAACACATGAGGACAAACCAAGGTAAAAGCAACAGTCGAGAGTAACTGTGTCACTTCATCTTTTGGTATAATACCGTTGCTTTATCAATACAATACTTAGTTATTGTTTCAGTTAACTTATTACAACCACGTAGAAGTCAGAGAGCTTAGAAGCGGAGGGCTGTTTGAGAGATGTTTATTTGGGACATTTAACCCTGGTTAGACGCTCGCATTCCTGTGTGTGAACATCCGCCAAACTCCACTAAAAAAGCAGACACTTTAAGATTAGCTCATCTCTGACGTTATTGGTTTTTTTTTTATCTGCACCAGCTACTCACAATCAGATACACATACTGGGAATTATGAAACAGGCTTCAGAAACGTCTTTCAAACCTTACTGAACTCTAGTGTCAACCACTGTGCTGTGATATATGGGAGAATAAGTTCAAGTAGAAAGACTCCTCTGCTGTCTGGATAAAGGCTGGACAGTCTGGACAGTCTAGACCCCAAGTTATTCGGGAAACGGGCGTGACAAAGACTACACGGAGACAATGATACAAGTTAATGTACAATGTTTTAACAACATGTTTTGTCTATTAAATTATGACATTTTCAGTATCTACTGAAAAAAATAGTTACAGTGAATGACATTGACTATTTCTAAGAAACTACCATCTTTACCTCATACTCTGTCTGAACCAACTCATATTCCTGATATTCACCACTGTCTGAGGACAGTGATGAATATCACTTTCTGAGGACAGTGGTGAATATCACTGTCTGAGGACAGAGCAGTGACAGAGCAGTCAGTCCTGTTCAGCTGTGCCTGGAGATAGCACATATACAAGCAATGGTGATAAGCTCAAACTCCAGGGAGTAACTGGCCTTGGGGAAGCAGCTGGGGTTTTTCTTGAGGACAGGCATCCTCAGGGACACGGGGATGGTCTCTAAACCAAAAGCACTGTCGAGTGTCCTGCAGGAGTGGCTGGTGTGGCAGCTGGCCTCATGGATGACCTGAGGCACCCGGTTCAAGTCGATGTTCTCCCTGATCAGGGTAAAGAATAGGAGAGATCAGAAGCAGGTGTTCATTCAGTGATTTGTTCATTTCATAGGTTAACTTGGTAGGAAAGCAGTCGTATACACTGTATAACTGTAGGACTTGGCTAAAGAAATCAACTGACTTTTTTTTAAAAATAGATTTTTAATTTTATAAACTTTACATTTTTATCCATCTTTATTACAATATGTTAATACATATAATATAATTAGTTAAGAAAAACTACATCTCCTACTTTGATACAACAACTTTGACAATCACTTAAAGTAATGTCTCTAAAAGCTTTGAGTAATATCTCAAGGAAAATTGCCAAACATTTACTGATTGGAAAACCTTAAATGTGAGGATTTCCTCTGTTTTATGACCTAGTCAACTGATTGTGAGATTTGGACTATTTGTTTGATTGAAAAAAAAAGATGAAAGATTAATCTGTAATGAAAACAATTATATATCGAAGCCTGAAATAAAATATTTTTTTCTGATATCAATTTATATATCACATTATGACAAATGTATGTAAAATCACATAAAGCCTTCAACTGAAATGCAGTGTATTTCCCTGTTATGCATCCTGTCCTAGTCCAGTAGTCTAAACAGAAAACCACAAAGATCAAATCTTAGCATTTTTGCCTGAAAAATTATTACATTGAGGGAATAGTCAAAAGTTTCCTTTTCTAACAATAACATCTTTAAATTTTTCTAGTTTAAATGGACCAAAATTACAAAATAAAAAAGTCTAATTTTGAAAGAATAGGAACAGCAAAACCAGTGAAATCAGTAAATCAACGTATATGAGAGGCTGGAACCAGCCGATATTTAGGATTTTTGAAATTTTCTGTAGGTCAACTACTCTATTCATCCATTAGCTCTTTCAGCAATTATATGTTTGGTTGAGGATAAACTCTGTATTGTAGCTTGATTAAAAATGATACATGGCTTGTATACTCACACGTAGCTCCAGGTTGCGATGCTGCGCTCATTGATGCGGCTGGGCAGGTTGACCAGCTGGCTGTAGTAGTCCTGTAGGCTGTATGTGCAGAAGGATTCTTCAACACACTGGCTACTCAGTGGGATGGCCGAACAATGGTGGAGGGCCAGCAGGCACAGCAGAAAGACACGCAGTCGCTGGACACAGACAAATAACTGTTTTAATGTGGACTCATTTCTCTGTGTCAGTCGCCTGGAGATGCCTAGTGTTTGTATGTTTGTCCTCTCACTGAGCTGTCCAAAGTTAAATGTGTTTCAGTGAAGAGCCCTGGTAGACAGTTATATTTACCCTCTGAGTTAAGTGAACACTGCTCATCCTCCACTAGCCACATTGGATGAAGAATCTGTCTGCTTTGATTTGTCCTTCCCCTTAATCAAATTATAGGCAGACAACATGGTCCAGCAGGTATTTCATACTGTAATTAATAAAGGCCAGTTTTGAACCTCTGTATTTTTGTTGTTGCTCACAAAAATACAGAGGTTCAAAAACTCACAAATACAGTAAGATGACACGAAATTTCATCATGTTTACTTTAGACCATTATGCATACGAGTCATTAATGTCGCTATGACTCTACTGCTTGGTACCATGTCATCAGAACAAGATTCCTGCCCTGGTCTGTAAAAAAAAAAAGAGCCCCCAAAATCCTGAAAGATTATGTTATTTATCTTGTGCATACAAATTATTAATTTTTTTAAATGATCCATATATTGTGCAAACATAATAATTTGAGCGCATAAGATATTATATCTATCATGGGCTGTTTGATGAAGCAGTACTCGATGAAAACATGTAGAAAAAGAATATGATTATATCTTTGTTTACCAAGTTCGATCACTTTTTGTATTCACATTATCTTAACAGTTTTGATTTTTGCCACACTACTCAATGGCTTAAGGGACAGTAAAGTTGGTCAGTCCTCCACTTTGGTCCAGACTGGAATATCCAAACAGCTATTGGATGGATTACCTTAAAAGTTGGCACGGGCATTCGTGATTGCCAAAGATTAATTGCAGTCACAACTGACTGGAGCTGGAGAATCACAGGTACTTCAGCTCTGCTGCCCTCCTCAGGTCAAAATTTTGTTTCATCCAATACTTCAGAAACCAGTGACATTCCAAGCAACCAATTAGATTTACTATGAAATTCCATCTTTTGTACTAAAAAGACTGAAACATATCCACCTGATTATTCTAACTCAGACTACTGAAGTCTCATATTAGCTTCATCTTAAGTTGACAACGTACAGACAAGGACTTTGGTTTTTGTTCCCCGTCTCTTATTGTCCTAGGGAGGGATCTAAGTGCTAAGCTACCAATGATGATTTTAATGTGCATTTGCTTGTATGAGTTTGCATTAAGGTAGACTTGGAAAAATTTGAATCTATCCTTTAAAACCATAACTAGTTTACACTAAAGGCCAGCCAAGTGTCAATGTAAAGTCAGCTTTCTTACCTGGAGCTGTTCCATGACTGGAGATTGGCGTGATGGAGCCTCTCGTCTTTGTCCTAGCGATTGTTAATGGGCGCTGCGTTTTTTTTTCCTTTTTTTGTTCTTTTGTTTTTTTTCTTTGATCCTCGGTGCTTCTTTTGGCTTGGAGTTGATCTGCGACCTGTCTTTGGACCTTCCACTATTTATACAGCCTGTTCTTGGTGGTATTGCTACCATTGTGTGTGTGTGTGTGTGGGGGGGGGGGGTAGAGGTATTGGTGATTAGGTTGTCCACGTCAAAGAAGCTGGAGTGACATTTGTGTGTGTGTGTGTGTGTGTGTGTGTGTGTGTGTGTGTGTGTGTGTGTGTGTGTGTGTGTGTGTGGGTGTGTGTGTGTGTGTGTGTGTGTGTGTGTGTGTGTATATCTGGGGCTCAATCTGGTTCCATTCACAATAGTTTCTGTCCATGGTTCTGTCATTAGCATTCAGCCTTGAGAGAATCATTTTGTTCAGAGGGGACGTCAGCATGTAGCATTGAGCCAGAGTAACCAACTACTCACTTACCGGAAAAAGGAAACAGCTATCAGAGGTCTTATGTTCTGCCCTCATTCACCACCACTCTTACCTCTTGTGAAACTCCATATCCTCATTGCCATTTTATGAAAAGTTTTTTTAGTGCATTTCAAAAGTTTAACAAACAATAAACAATACTATGTCAAAACCTAGTATATGGCTAGAATGCACTGTGGAACTGCTGTAAACAGCCATTTTTCAGTGGACAGTGGTAAATGTCGCTTGTAATGTCGCTTGCAAATAAACCAGTTAGTGCAGTCATGATGTCAGCACGTCATATTTGCATTCTGCCTGTTTTTTCAAAGATATACTGGTATCTGTGTAAATGTTGTTTGATGGGGGCCAATATGAAAACTTTTTTAAAGAACATGACCCAGAAAAAAATGCTTGGGGTAATTTTGAAATGGTGAAAAATACGCTATGAACTGTCGAGGTCAGGGAATTACAAATTGGTAATAAATAAATTGATGGGAAGGCTGATTGTGCTGGTAGTTGCACTGGTTGTTGTGCTGCCTTGAGAATAGAGCCCAGTTTCTCATAACAAAGAAATATTTAATTTCATAGTTGAAAAGTATCTCACCAAACCCATAGTTAAAAAACAAGCTATTACATGATTTGACCAAGATCCAGTGACTTGTTTATTGCAAATAAATATTCTACTCAGCCTGCTCCCTTCTTTATTAAGTAGCTGAATACATAACTGACCTACACATACACCTCACATGATTGTCATCCTATACACCTGACCACAGCAAGCTGCATTTTCTGCACAACTAAAAAATGCCCAACGGTGCTGTTTTGCCCTGAATTGCACATAGGATTGTATTGATTAATTACGATGTAATCTGTTCTCCTTGGCCTTTTAGGAAATTGTACAAGTCGCAAGGGTCTCAATGGAGCATGCTCGGTGCACGAATATACTGGCAGCTTCCATGGCCAAACTGTACGCTTTAAGATGACTTCTGTTTGTGGACACGTGATGAGTCTGGATTTCATTGGTGGGTATCATCCATTTTAGGTCCTGCTCATTACCTAACCTTCAGTGATGGGATTTCCTTGCAGTACTTAAAGATGTTTCACATTTTTCATTAATGGAGGAAGGAAATAATAATAGAAACACCATTATAATATAACTTGATTGATTAAAAAACCCATCAAAATACGTACAATGAAGAAACAAAGTTTGTATTTCTTACAAAACTGTTGAATTGGACTGAAATACAATGTGGGGGATTACTGTTATTGGGTCAGTGTAGTAAAGTACAAACTAGCATAAACTTAACTTTCCACTCTTTGGGTCTGAATACTTTCTGAAGCCACTGTACTTGTTAGTTACTATTTCATGTTATTTCACTGAGAATAATAATAGTGAGTTATGCAGTGAGAAAGTATTATATACATGAAATTTTGTGGTCCTCAGGAGATATGCTGGATTTCAGTTCTCTGAATCTGTATTAGGAAACTAAAACTTGCATCAGTGCATTTGGGTTTCAACCTCTTCAGCCTCCAGACTCATGGTTTGGATTTAAAATCAAACCACTTGGTCCTTCTTTTTCAAGGAAAGTACAACAATTGGGACAAGGTGGACCCTGCAGAACTCTTTAGCAAAGCTCCCACAGAAAAGAAGGAGGCCAACCCTAAACTCAACATGGTCAAGTTTCTCCAGGTAGGTTTTAGAGGTTGTTGCAGTAGTTGGTTTTCACAAGACACTGATGCTTACTGCATTCTGTATGACCACCTGGACCTCAGCGTGCTCACCCCAAGTTTCTGCTGTCTTGTCAGGTTGAAGCCAGAGGCTGTGACTATGTGGTTTTATGGTTGGACTGTGATAAAGAAGGAGAGAACATCTGTTTTGAGGTAATTCAGGCCACATTCACACCCAGAAATAACATATGATCTGTAACTGGATAATCACATCCTGGCTTTAAAGTGCATTCTTCTTGTCTTGATTGTAACTGGAAGGTGACTGGATCTAAATGCAAATTAATTAAGTGGGGTTGGCTTACTCATCAGCAAACATGATGCATCCCAGATCAAGTGAAGTAACATTTTTTTCATCCTTGTTAACAGGAACAGGAGGATTTTGGTCTTACTGGGCAGATTTTTTTCTAAAGAACATGGTCACACTTGTGAGCAGAAGCCTGACCACCCCCACATATTGTAGATGATCTGATTCCATTCTGATCTCAATCCATCCTGCATGCATTTTCACCTGCATTAATATACACTTTTCCTCAACCAAATTGGGACCTATGCAGATAAAGATTGCATTTTAATGACAGGTGTAAATGGTATATCGAATACATTCTTCATGAAACCTGTGGGTGTACATTAGCTATTTAAAGCTTTGGCCTTGCTTTTGCCCTCTTTAAAATTTTTAGATCGACAGGCTTAGCTAGGAGTGAGTAGCAAAGTTTTGATTACATAAATAATAATCACGAAGAAGTTTCTTGGTCTTATTACAATAACTTAATCATGGGTGTGTGTGTTTAGGGTCTTTTATATGCAGTGAAGCATGACATATAATAAGCTGATAATTTCTTGTATGTGAAATAAAATTTAATACCGCAAAAAGTACAATATTTCCTTCTAAATGTAGTGGAGTAGAAGTATAAAGTATCCTAAATTAGAAGTATGCAAGTAAAGTACAAGTACCTAAAAATTATACAGGACTCAAGTATTGTGCTTTAGTAGAAGTACCTAGTTACTTTCCACCACTGGTGTAAAATGTTTTTTTTTAGAGCATATTTGTTTGTTTGTTTCTTTGTTTGCTTGTAGGTTTATTAACTCTTGTGAAATATTGAAAGCAGCTGCCCTCTGCTGGACACATGGTCAATGAGCACACTGAGAATGAATGAGAACACTGAAGTTGGGGCCATAAAACCCAAACACTGGGCTAGAAGAGACTAGAAATTCCAAATATAACATTTCAATATCACTCTACATCACAGCTGGTTGTCACAAGTATAACAGAGCAAACTTGATCACACCCAGCCATAATGTTTAGGTTTAGTCAGGCATGATTCAAGAGACTCTTACCTTCCAGGCAATAGAGGCCAGTTTTTCATCATTCCAAAGCGAAAATGAAGTTTCACTTAAAGATGAATAAGATCTTAGATCAAATGGAATGTGATTTATTCTTTATTCTATAGTTATTTATATTACAATCTTCCTACTGCTCAGTCACTATTTCTCCTGCCTCCAAGGTACTGGATGCCATCCAGCCAGTGATGAACAAGGGGAGTGTCAGGGACCGGAGTGTTTACCGTGCCAAATTCAGCTCCATTACTGACACCGACATCTGGAATGCCATGAACAGCCTAGGAGAGCCCAATCGCAATGAGGCCCTGTCAGTGGATGCACGGCAGGAGCTGGATCTTCGCATTGGCTGCGCTTTCACCCGGTACACTACTTCCTACAGCCACACACAAATCCTGCCACACCAGATTTCCTTTAGCTAGCTGGTCACAACACCCAAGAAATTTGAGGCATAGCATTAATTCTAAATTTAAAAAAAGAGCAAATATATTATCATTCCGAGAGTTTTACACAATCTCATTTCTAAAATTTTCATTTCAGTTTGCTTTGAACTAGCTGTAGGGTCCAAATCCTGTAGGCCAAATATAATTTTAGTTTTCAAGATGTTTTGCCATTTTGGATATACTAGATAGTTCAAAGAAGAAATTTGAAAAAGAAAATTCTGAGAGGGCGGGAGAGATGAAAACAAAGCTCAGGGCCAGATGCTATCTAAAACATTGTAATCCCATGGTATGACAGAAAACTACTGATTCACAGATTAGTTCTTTCTACATTTCAGTAGTTAAATAGTGAAACATTTACTCAACGAAATAGTTGGTTTAAGATTGAATGCCTTGGGTCTTAATACAGAGGTTGAAGCACTATGCCACAAACTGCATAAAATTAATGGCAAAGGATTTAGAATTGTGCTACATCATATCTATATGTAGGCATTCATGTGATGTACTGTACAAAGAATTTGAAGTTACAGATTGTTTCAAATTACAGCTAAAAACCACAAGTTTATTCTTTTTTTCTCACAGAAATCCAGCTGTCAGACAGTATGGACATTATGATTCGATTCAAATAAAATAAAGATAACTGTGGAAACAAGAAAGCCAGATTGCTAATGCAGTACAAAAATATGTTTCAAAGTGTAAAGGTAAAAATAATCCAGAGCAGCTTCACCCAGCATGAAACCAAATTAATGCCTCATATGTATCAGTTTTCTTCTATAAAAACATGAAAAACCAAACAAGCTCTGCACTTCACTGTGTGTACTGTGTGAGAGAGAAAGTTAGGGAGGAGTTAATGATTTAGATAAAGTATTGAATATAATGTGAAACAGCTGCAATAATAAGATATCACTGCTATTTCACAATTAAGCGCTTCTTTGTATAACCTGTTGTCCAACAACTTCAGAGGGTAGAACTGTTCCAAACAGCAGCACTCAAGGGTGAGGTGAAAAGCCACCCTATGTGCAGTAGGGCAAAATGCATAAAGGCTGCGTGGCGTAGAATATATGGTTGTATGCAAAGGTTTTGGCACCACTGGGCAAATATAATGCCTGCAACAAATAGTTATTTAAAGATTTACACTAACTGTAGCATATGCAAACATTTGGGTACCCTACTAAGTCAGTACTTAGGGACCCAAACTTCGCCAGATATTGACGGTGCAACTTTTTGTAGCCACCCAAGAGTCTCTCTGTTGCTGGTTCCCAATTTTTAGCCATTCTTCCTGAAGAAAACTTCAGAATCTGGGATAGTTTTAAGCTGTCTTTTGCACACACCATGTATAACATTTGCCCACAGATTTTCAGTGATGTCAGGTTGGGAGACTGTCGGGCCCTTCCAAAAGCTTCAGCTTGTGTTTCTTGAAGTGGTTCATGGTGTGCAGCAGAAGTGCAAATTTTATTTGAAAGTTTTCTTAGTGTCACAGATCTTGTCTTGATTTCCATAGTTCTTCTTAACTGCATTTCCTAACAAAATGTCAGACAGGAGATATTACCAGCTGAAAACATTTGATATTTTTCATAGCCCCTCCTGCTTTGTAGACATCGATTAACTTCATTTACAGATACTGCAATTGCTTAGAGGAACCCCTGATCTTTTTTTTTTTTGCACATCTTCTCCTAATTGAGCATTTTGTGCTTGGAACCAAAGTATCAAACAGATGGACAAAGTGAATTTCCAGGTCAGGAAAATACAGTCAGAGTGCTTCTTGTGTTGGTTGTTGCATCTCCAAACTAAAGAGAGAAGTTCAAACACCAACTTATTTCTCACATCCATACAGCTGGTAAATAACTGTCTGAAGTGTGGCTTGTCAGTTTTGGAAAGTAACAGGAATTTTTAAAAAGCAAATGTATGATGCTCCTCAACTAAAGCTCTAGGTTAATGTAGTCAGAACTGCTTATTGAATAAAAAATGATAATCAAATTATCAGGGTTACACATGAATGATTCCCTGCTCTGTGTTTGGTTACAGCTGCTCTAAGGTATTAATGCAATCTAAATATTAAAGCCTGACTTTTGGGGTTAAAATATTTTTCAGGTTCCAGACCAAGTATTTTCAGGGTAAATACGGCAATCTAGACTCTTCCTTGATCTCGTTTGGACCTTGCCAGACTCCTACATTAGGCTTCTGTGTGGAACGCCATGACAAGATCCAGTCCTTTAAACCCGAGACTTACTGGATCATTCAGGCAAAGGTAAATCCGGTTTCACACACCATGACACAGTATCAACGATCTCTTCCTTCTGTATATATATTGACAAGCATGCTGTGTTTTTTCAGGTGTTCAAAGGAAAGGACAGCCCACTGACATTGGACTGGAACAGGGTGAGGGTCTTTGACAGGGAGGTGGGCCAGATGTTTGTCAACCTGGCCAAGACATCCAGGGAAGCCCAGGTAACCTAACTATGCCAAGTATACTTTGGTCATTATTGCAATGCTTATTATCATTACTGTATAGTAGAATCACATTAATATATACACTTTTTGAATATAATATTTATTTGATAACAATGTGTTGTCAGTAAGATTTACACTTTGCTGAAAATATTGAAATATACAGCCTGACTGACTAGATATATCAGGTTTGTAGTGATATTAATATCTGACCTTTTGAAAAGGTATAACCAAAGGAGTTGTAACCAGCTGTCAACTTAAGTCTCCAGAAAATCACAGATGAATAAATATCTGTCAATTTCACTTTGTATCACTATTGGGCTAAATAATCCAGTACTGGTCAGGCTATGATCCTGATGAAGATTTAAGAGAACATTGATAGAATAGACTAGAATGTCTAAGTCAATTTTAAAAATAATTGAGACTAATTTGATGTTTCTGATTTGATTGCTAATGTTTCCTGTGTTTCAAATCACTAAATATATAGGAAACTCTAAAAAAAATTGGCAAGAAAATTTGCATGAGTACTACATAAACCATTTCCCATTACTAGGATTATTTCAAGTCTCAGTCAACCAGAATGAGAGATGGCCTAACTTGACCTCTTATATATGCTGTGTAATACCTCTCTTAATACAGGTGGAGTCTGTGAGTAAAAAAGAGAAGACCAAGCAGAGGCCCCAGGCCTTGAACACAGTGGAGATGTTGAGAGTGGGCAGCTCTGCCTTAGGTATATAAGCAGTATTGCATCAGTTGGCATTTGTGAATATTTAGAAAGTTGAAAAAATGTGCATACATATGATAGTATGTTGAAATGTTGTGTCTGGTCAGTGTTGGTCAGTGCTGATGTTCACCATTTGTTGGGATTAGGGCTGCAATCATTGATTATTTTCCCTGTAAATTAATCTGATCATTATTGAGAGGCATTATGTTTCAGGTTGTCCGTCCATTGGTATGTATGTACATGCAATAGAATGTATATCTGTACATCCCTTTCTCGTAAATGCTGTCTCAGTAATGCCTGCAGAGAATTTCATTTCATCTGTCATAAACATTCGCTTGGACTCAACAAGGAATTGATTAGATTTGGTGGTCAAAAGTCAACATCACTGTGACCTCACAAACGTGTTTTTGGCCTTAAAGTAGGAATTAATTGATTCATTCATTGATAATGAAAAAATACACAATATTTTTATTAAATTCCTTTGATATCTGGACAGACATGAATGTAAACTGCAACTTCACTGCCTGGTGGATGAGTCCAGCCACATGGTGGTTATTTTAGTTTTGTTCATTAATCAGTTAATTGTTCGGTTGATTTAAAAAGTAAGAAAATCTCACCATCAAAGTTTTCATGGGCCCAAGGTGATGGCATCAAATAACTTGTTCTCCCCAGCTAATGGTTAAGAATTAAAAAAATAATTAAATTAAATTAATTTTACTACAAAGAAAAAATGAGCAAAACCTGACAATTAAGAAGCTGACAACAAGACAACTTTTTCAGCTTTAGTTTGGTTATATGGTTTGGATCATTTATAAATCATTTTTAGTCAAGTTGTAAAGGTCTAAAGGTTAAGCTTGGCATGATTCTGTATTTTTTTTTTTTCAAATCCCATGAAAGGAAATGAAAGGACCCAGACAGGCACATTGTTTGTCTGTTTCTCTGTACTTTCACTTCTGTACTCTGTCAGCCCAAAGTTCATCGGTTCTTAAAGAGAATGTAAATCTCTAAAAAGGCAGCACAAACTAAAAGTTTAATTGCTCAATAATTTCCTAAAAAAGCTGACCACATTTTTTTGCAAAGGTCACTCAAACAGGAGGAAATAGTGCATTTGTTGAGGACTACTGTCAGCGTCAGAGTAATGCACATTTAGTGCTTTTAGTGAGTAAATGGGCAGCAGGAATGTGTGTCAGGGACTGAGTCAAATTAAACTCAAGTGCCTTTGTTCATTAAAATGAAGGGCAAGGTCACCTAGTGGAACAGAGTAACTAATTTTTCTGATAATTTTTGGAGAATAGTTGAATTCTATGGACCACACAGTACTTGTTAGTAGGATCAACTCATTGCTGGTTTTTGTGCTTTTCTGGGATTTGTAGACTATAAGAAAATATAGAATATCAAGAACCTTATCCTTTAGAAAAAAAAGACTTGCTATTCACTATAATTAAAAATATATAAGATGCAATTTTGATATTGTTTTGGTGGAAGATGATGGACCAATTGGAAAGGAAAAACTCTTTACCCAATATTCCATACTGTGGTTAAAGGAAAATCAACTGTTAAATAATTACAGATTTTAGTCAAGGACACTGCTCTTTGTACTTGTAGGGAGCGACTGAACTTCTAAAATCTTTGGAAAGATGCAACTCAACTTCTGTAGGATAAAATCTGTCCTTATGTAGAGTCCAGTACTCTGACAGAATCAAGCCAATTTAGGCTGAGGCCCAGTAGGATCAAGAAATAAGAGTGACAGCTTTTAGTTTTGTGATTTGTGCAAGGACAAAAGAAAAACTCAGATTTTTTTTTTTTTCATGTCTTAGGCATGGGTCCCCAGCACACCATGCAGATTGCAGAGCGCCTGTATACACAGGGCTACATCAGCTACCCTCGTACTGAGACAACCCACTACCCAGAGAACTTTGATCTGAAAGGAACACTGAAGCAGCAGACCAACAATCCCATATGGGCTGAAGAGGTGAGGGCCATTGTGGGGTCAAGGATACATAAAAGGATTCATGGCCTGATACATTCAAGGCCAGTCATATATTCATACAGAAACAGATTCATTGAATTTATGCTCATAGACAGGCAGTTAGAATATTGTGTTTATATAATGTGGATACACATAAACATACACAACCGGTCACCCTTAACATTAAATCCAGTAACTGGGTTTTAATGTTTTAGGCCAATCAAGTGTATGTATATATACATTTACGTGTGTGTGTGTGTGTGTGTATATATATATATATATGTGTTCCTAAAAAAAAATATTTCCCCCCTTCACCAGGTGAAGGCTCTGCTTTCAGCTGGAATAAACCGACCACGGAAAGGAACTGATGCAGGAGACCATCCACCTATCACTCCCATGCGTGCTGCCTCAGAAGGGGAACTGGGTGGGTCATGTAACTGATTAGATAATGGATAATAGGTAATGAATGTCCTGGCTGAAAGCAAAAAGTACGGGCAGGACATCACCTGTCAAAATCAGTCTCTTTTATTTGATGCACTGATGATGGACTTGACCTGTTGATAATGAAAGCATGTTTTTCTGACTTTCTACAGTGATCACTCAACACAGCCCTAAATCTTGTTTATTCAAGCATCAATTTACCCAAATTGCAAATATTTCTTTCCATTTTACTTCTGGTCACCTATCTACGCAGATGGTTGTGGTTTTATTCATCCAGGTTTTGAGATTTCTGCCTCCTCCTCAATACAATAGAGGTCAATTGCTGTGGAATTAAAAAAAAAAAATTTTTAAATTCAGCAATGTCTTCAGTATCTTACCAGAAACGGTGTTCCTATTACTAAGGATAATCCACAGACCTTGCTGCCAACAGTTCTCACTGGAAGTACTTTCTGCCACAGAGATAAAAGATACTGTTGACAGAGGCTGAATCCAAAACACAATAGGATCCTGTGGGGATAGTGACTCAGTTTTTCCAGTGATCTGATTGGTCAGTGGTCAGACTGTTTGTCATCTGATCCTCTGAACTTGACCTGTTTTAGAGCAGGTTAGCCATGCAGCACAGGTAACCATGGTAATCTACGCCAGTTAAAAGTAAGACAGCTGAAGCATCTGGCTGCTCTTAAATCTAAATTTGCTAAGATGACATTGCACGTTCTCAGACACTGAGTAATATTTTAACAAAGTTAAAATATTACATACTACATATGAAATTTAACAAAAATTAATATGTACCAGGTAATTGAGACTGTTCTAGATTTACCTTGCTGCAGAAAACCTGCAACCTCTACGGCCCAGCAATGTTAAAATTAAAATCCTTAGGTTCGTCTTCCACCTGATGGTCTATGGGCATCACAGCTACAGTTAGATCCATAAATATTTGGACAGTGACACCGTGTTCTTAATTTTGCCTCTGTACGCAAACACAATGGATTTGAAACTAACAAATCTAGATGTAATTGAAGTGTATACTCTCAGCTTTAATTCAAGCGGTTTAACATAAATATCACATTAACTCTTTAGGATTTACAGCTGTTTTTATACATAGTCCCTCATTTTTAAGGGCTGAGAAGTAATTGTTTAAATTTCAATACACATTCCCAAATGTCAGTGCACATTCACAGATTCTTGCACACATTCACATTTACAACAGACATACATATTTAGATTTAACAACTCCCCACAAAAATTTGCATATAATATTGAGACAATGTCAAAAGATAAACGCAACAGTAAATGAAGCCCCAGGCTGAGAGGTAGCAAGACCAACAGTCCCTAAGCCAGAAGCCTCTTACTTCTAATGCTGGCACAGGAGCTTTCAAGCACTTTGTTCCCAGCCCAGGTGCATCTCACTGATGACTGATCAGGTAGGATCAGGTAGAGAGGAGAAGGGACAAACAGAGCAAAAGGAGCACCTCTGGCATCAATGAAATATATTAGAAATGATCAATTATAATCAGCATTTCATGATTTGACTGTTTATTATTGCCATTTTTTAACCTTTTCTACAAGTCTTTCATTTGAGACTGTCTGAAAATGTGTGCTCTATGTTAGGAAAAGCTATTAACCAATTTGGCCTTCCAACATGATCGGAAGGTGACCTACTCAGACTTTTGAATTGACACATGGACCCCTTCATGTTCAAACTGTAACCCAGATTCCTCCTCTGCTGCTATTCCACAGGCACTGATGGCTGGCGGCTATACGAGTACATCACACGACATTTCATTGCCACTGTCAGTCAGGACTGCAAGTACCTACAGACAACCATAGAATTCAGCATTGGCAAAGAGGCCTTCTCATGTAATGGCAAAACCCTGATATCACCAGGTATGGCCAGCTGGTCAAACATGCAGCTTGCTTCTTGAGTAACAAGAATTGCACTTTGCATATTTGTAGCTCCATATGCCAACAAGGCAACTCAGTTTAATAAAACCACTGGTTTAAAACTTGCTAGGAAGGAGGAACTTACACATGGTAATGGGTTTATGAATTGCTGGTGCAACCCAGTCCTTGCTAAGTCTGTATTCTATCTCCAGGGTACACAGCAGTGATGCCTTGGCAGGGGATCCCTCTGGAAGAGGCCATGCCAAATTGTGAACGTGGAGACCTTTTCACAGTAGACGAGATCAAGCTAGTGGAAAAGCAGACCAGCCCCCCAGACTACCTGACTGAGGCTGAACTCATCACACTCATGGAGAAACATGGCATTGGTATACCTCAGAACTGCCTGAGCAGATCAGGACAGAAGGACAAAATCAGCAGGTCTACAGCTGTGGAAGAATATGTAGGGATGCAAATGCGAAATAGTCAGGAGATGGAATTCAAAATTAAAGCAGAATCAGTTGATTTTTTTGGGCTACTTGGAAGCAGAGGAACTGCACAACTAACCTAAAACATTTAACAAATTGTCCTCTAATAAAGAAGTTATGGCAAACATCTCAGCAAATAGAGCTTGCCTTGTTCTCATAGCATTGTATATATTCAAATTTCCATTTTTTTCCTGGGTACTTTAAAGCTGCTCTCATCAATATTTTTACAACAATGCGTCCAATTACTATATATTGTCTATTGTTAAAGTTTTCCCTTGTAGTGATAAACACATATTACCCTACGCCTCTGCATTCCACGTCTAATCATTTTAGTTTTCCAGCATGCCAATTCCCCATTTTGGTTCAGGCTCCACACTTATATCAACCTTGTTTCCTGCAGCAGGCTGCTGTTTCCAGCAAAAAAGCTCTGATAAACCCACTGTCCACTATCTGCCCAGCAACAAACAGCAAACGAACATAGTGGAACATTTAGCAGCTAAAGAGCTAGATATTTTTCTCAGGAGTTGGGAGAGATAGAATCAGACCTAAAATAAAAGAGAATATTGGACTTCATCAGGTAGATGTGTTGTGTTTATGGCTTGTTGTCACTGCCACCCAGTCTGTATATACATACAGGCTTAAAACAGGCTGAAGTTCTGTGCTTATTCTTAACCTTGGAATCAGCATTTGGGAAGCAGTCTCACCACCTGTTTTTTTTTTTATTATTATTTTTATGCATCTGTTCTGTACATACGCCTGGAGTAGAGCTTGGATTCAGAACCTTTCATCAAAATTTTCAAAAAGTTGTAATTTATCACTTAGTACATGGTAGATATACTTTAATATGTTTCGCTTGTGCCCTAACTGGACTTAACATACAAAACAACAAAAAAAAAATAAAAAAAGCTGCTGTGACAAATTGATGCTAGTCACTCTTTTGGGCTCTTTGGTAAATTATGTTAATTAGACTAGCTGTTTAGTTCTTTTTCTGGCCTTTGTGTATGTAATTATTTGAATTCAGAACTCACTATTTGATGCTGGTCTTTATTAAGCTCTACATTTTAAAGAGGACTTCCGTGAGAGCCTTAATCTTCCAAGGGATGATGATGATGGTAACAGTTTTACAGATGTTGACTTCTGCCCTCCCTCCCAGGTACTGATGCCAGCATCCCTGTCCACATCAACAACATCTGCCAGAGGAACTATGTTACAATAGAGAATGGACGGAAGTTGAAGCCAACCAACCTGGGCATTGTCCTGGTACATGGCTACTACAAGATAGGTCATTTGCCTTTTATTAATGTGCATTCTCTTACAAGTATAAGGGTTCAATAGCTGTGTATTGTTTGCGGGTTTCTGACTGCTGAATCATTTTTGGAAACTATTTCAACTGATGTAGGTAGTCCCAATTAATTAGCCCTTTGGAACATAGGACCAGATAGACTAGTCAAATTCACTAATATACATGAGCCACATTATTAGTGAGAAAAGAAATTTGTTAATGGGTTTTATAGTGTGGCATTAAAATGCCAGTAATAGGCTATGTTTTTGCTTGTGTTTTGCAGATGCAGAGCTGGTTCTGCCCACAATACGCAGTGCTGTAGAGAAGCAACTGAACCTTATTGCTCTGGGTAAAGCCAACTACCAGCAGGTCTTGCAGCATACGCTGGATATCTTCAAGCGGAAGTTTCACTACTTTGTTGATTCAATCACCAGTAAGTTCACTGCAGCCACAGGAGCACATTATCACAAGTCTGCAAAATGTTTCAATCCTATTGATGAGGGGCTTAAAAATTAATAACACAAATTCAGTTACAATTTATATTGATTCAGAGATGAAACATGGTGAAATATTATAGTGGATGTAACTTCAGTTCTTTAAATCAAAACCTCCGCCTAAAAAAGGTACCTCCGGTGGGACCCTCTTTAAGTGCTTGTGTTGAGTATAAAAGCTGCTTAAACCTTAAGGCTGTACCAGCTGTTAACAGGCCATCACATAATCTGAATATATTGGTTGCCTCTCAACAAGAAAAGATGCCGCCCTTAGCTGAACCCTTGGTGAACTAGGCTAACTTACTGCCATCACTCCACTTGTTTCCCACAGTATCATTCAGTTGTATTCAGTGGTATAGAGAGCCTGCTCAGGTCCCCTCCAGTCCTCTTTTTTTGTTTTAAAAACCATATACTGAGCTCAACTGATTTCATATGGAAAGAAATTTGTTGAAGTAACAGTGACTGTGAAATAAAAATTAAAAAATGGGTGTGGCCATTTATCATCACATGAATGGAGCATCTAACTAGCAGACATATTCAATGCAAGAAGAGATACAGCAAAGGGTTGAAATTTTAAAGGAATTCATTGCACTGATGTATTGCTAAATAATAAGGAAAAATAATGATAAATGATAATAAGGAAAATATTTTTTGGCACATGTTAACATGCATTCCCATGCATCTCCAGCCCTCAGTATCTGTTGTGTTTTATAGGCATGGATGAGTTGATGGAGGTCTCCTTTTCCCCCATTGCTGCCACTGGAAAGCCCCTGTCCCGCTGTGGCAAGTGTCACCGCTTCATGAAGTACATCCAGGTAGGCAGAACAGTCAAAACTAGATAAGTATCTTGAAAATATACTGAATAGGTATCAACAAGGTTTGATCATCAGCAAGTCCCTGGAGTGTCTGTTCAAACACAGACCAGAGCACAAGACACCTCTTACTACCTACTGACAGATATTGCTGTTGCTGACTAGTAGTCTAGCAACCTCTGGATTTCTGCAATAGTGGAGACAGTGAACACAGCTAGCAGGTGTAGATGAAAGGCCAGAAAGATTTGCTTTCATGTCTCTTGCTAGTGCTAGATTGATTTCCAGAACATGCATATTTAAGCTTAAAGTTCTTACTTTTAAATCATCAAGGCACCATTTATGTTCCTCTCTGGACCGCATGATGTTCAGCTTTTGAGCTCTGGCCTTCAAAGTTCAGCTGACATGCTTTATTACCATTTCCATCTGATGGAACAACCACTTTTAAATTCATGAATGAATCATGAGGCTGCAGAACTTTTGCTTATTGCCGTTGCACTGTTGACTGTTAAGTGGTGTGTTCTTGTGGAAAGGTAAGCTCTTGCAGGAAGTCCTCTGGGGCTATGTATGACAACGAACTCATGTTTAGATTGCTCCACGTGCACTAAGGATGAAACTTGAGCAGTTTTTTCTCCGAGTTTCAAGGATCTTTTTCAGTGTCAGTCATGAAAGTTTATATTAGAAATCCAGCAAATGAACTAATGGGAGTTATATGGTGGTGTAAAGTGTTTTTATAATATTCAGTTACACAAACAGTAGAGTGGCTATGGAAAATATGCTGATCCCATCACTTTTAGCAGCCTTTATATTGTTAAAAATGTACTGAATGCAATAGTTTCCTTTTTGGCAAACCTAACCAACCTTCTATTTGTAAGTGGTGACCTCTGACCTTTTCATGTAACTGATAGTGTTGAAAGTGGTTGCTGTCCTGATTAATGAATAGAATGGTATCATGGTAGATGGTTTCCAGTGATTTAAAGGTAGTGGCATCAGCATGAACGTGAAGGATATCTTCATACTACAGTGGAAAGAGCGTTGCTGGACTGTATGCCTTCTTTTATTAAAGGAGAACAAGCTCTGTTTTAGTGTCAGAATCTAATTAGAATTGTTTAGTTTTTGACCAAGGTGTTTAATGTGAGTTTTGTAGCACAACCTGATATCTATTTAAGGGTTATAAGTTTGTATAATGTAACCATTAGAGGTGGTTTGAGTACTTGTGAAATGCACATATTTTTGGAGTTGAATATATCCATAATTGGTGTCTGAGCACATTGTTATATTCATTGTTATTGTATATGCATTATACATCTTTTAAACCAAAGAATTACTATTTGTGTGACCGGAGTTCACCACAAACAATGGAGAGAAACAGCAGGATGCACACCAAGGCTCCCGAGCTGGTTTCAAACCAGTGACCTTTCAGTCCCAGGGAATGTGTCCTTGACCACTAGGCTATCTGGCCATCATTTCTTCAGTAGCAATGGAAACTAAATATTAACTGAGTCCTACAAAGAATAAGTTATTCAATTTAACTGACTTCAATATAGTACTGAATTAATTACCTGTAAAACGTCATCATTATGAATCATAGTATTGCAGTTGGTTTAAATATTATTTTGGGGGCATTTTATGCCTTTATTACCAAGTCAACAGAAGAGAAATGACAGGAAGTCAGGTATGATATTTAACAAAGGTCACCCATTGGATTTGAACTAGGGACCTTGTAGTTCAAAAGCAACACCTTAAACCCTAGATTACCAAAACTGCTCCTGAACTGTATGTCTTCTGCTTTTACAAGCTAGGTTATAACGCAATTAAGGTGTATGCGAATTAATGCAGTGTGAAGTTAATATTCACCAAAATTTCAAATTACTGGTAAATCCCTCAAGGAAATCAAACTTAATTGTGATCAACAGAGAAATGTTGTCTGATATTTCAATTTCTTTCATTTGAGGTTTAATCACACATTCTGGAAGTTATGGCAGTTCTGACTACACAATATTTTTTGTCTGATAGGATAGTTATTGTGTCAGATTAGGGGATTACAGAGTCATAAATTCTTGTCATGACGTGACATACTAAGCAGTGGTCCCTGACCAATCACAGCTTGCCATCTATCATGACCTGTGTGATGTCCTCAGGAAGTAGGTGCCACAGACTGACTTCAGGGGCCAACAATATAAAGCAACAATGGTGTCCAAAGCCATGTGATACTGGCTGTCTTGTGTTTGGAAAAGCCTAAAGCCTAACCCTAACGCCCTACTATATGTTATTTGTACAATATATATTAAAGTAAGGTATTAATTGTCACTTCATCCCCAATTTTGGACATATTTCTAAACTTAACATTTTATTTACAGAATCTAAACAATTAGTCTTCAATTTTGGTTGTATTTGAACCAGTCAAGACACTTGTCTTAGCGTTGCCTTTTTACTGATGTATATTCAAAACATTCTTCTTTGCAAAACATAGTGGAAACACATTTCAGAACCCAGAACCAAAGCCTTACAGAGTATTCAAAGTTCACGTTATGAAAGGCTACAGGTTTCAGATCAATAGGTCCCCAAGAAAAAAAGCCCTACATGCATTCAAGATGGTACTGTCAGCAACAGTGTGAGTGGTCAGCCATACAAGTATAAGTAGTCCTAATTTAGTGGTCATGCTGTATTAAACTGTGAATAATTATAGCAACAAAATAAACTACAAACATATTTTAAAAACTGATGATAATAACAGCAATGATAGGTGACCACAGAACCATAATGCTCTCTGAGGTTGGTTAGGTTAGGACTTTCCAGTCTGTTGGATGTACTTGGAAGTGACAATTCTAACACCACATCTGATCCAATGTGTCTGCAGGCCAAGCCCAGCAGGCTCCACTGCTCCCACTGTGACGAGACTTACAGTCTTCCTCAAAATGGAGCCATCAAGCTGTACAAGGAGCTCCGCTGTCCACTGGATGACTTTGAACTTGTGCTGTGGACCTCTGGGGCCCGGGGCAAGAGTTACCCGCTGTGCCCTTATTGTTTTAGCAACCCACCTTTCAGGGACATGAAAAAAGGTAGGAAAAAAACCTGACGTTAACTTGGTAATTTTGTGTATTTTTTCTTTTTATTTTGGGAGAGCTGGAGAGGATGTATGTATATATGTGCCTGTGTCTCTGAGTATAAAAACACACAAATACACACACATAGAAACATGTATACCCACACACACCACACACACCACACACACACACACACACACACACACACACCGTCTGACCTCTTTTGTAATATCTGCTTTTTCCAGGTATGGGATGCAATGAATGTACCCATCCTTCCTGTCAGCACTCTCTCAACTCTTTGGGCATCGGACAGTGTGTGGAGTGTGATAGTGGGGTTTTGGTCCTGGATCCCACCTCCGGACCAAAATGGAGGATGGCCTGTAATAAATGCAACGTGGTGGTAAACTTCTTTGAACATGCACACAAAGTGCAGGTAAGATAATGGTCCTACATCTCGTCAAGATCATTATATTTCTATAGCACAATGTCTAAATCAGCTTTACAGACGCAGAGAAGAAAACACACAAAGTGAGCTAAATATCCAGAAGTCAGCAGGTTTTCATTCCACCCAAACATATGAGCTGCTGATATTTGTAATTAATACACCCTTAACTAGAGATCATGTTCTAAATAAATAAATAATATGTTTCCATTTGTGTGCAAAGGGTGCACAAGTTTTTGCAGCCAAATTTAAAGGACATGTCCTGCATTATTCTATTTTTTTTAATCAATGAATACCAAGAAAAGACCCAAACCATTAATGTGTTGATCAATCTCTTAGTGCTGTCTGACATCCCTACTCTCTGTGGCTCTCAGCCCCAAGTCCTACTGAAAAAGTACACCTTTAAAAATGACTCTCAAATATATAATGTTTTTTAAAAAAAATTAAGAAAAAATTTGGGGCAGCATGATAGTATATGTGGGACTTAGTGGGACTTAAACATGCACATGGTTTGAACACACAGTGTGTATGTTTGTGGTAATGAAGTAACATGTCACCCAGTGCAAAACATGAAGAAAACACATTTCAGAACCCAGAACCAAAGCCTTACAGAGTATTCAAAGTTCACGTTATGAAAGGCTACAGGTTTCAGATCAATAGGTCCCCAAGAAAAAAAGCCCTACATGCATTCAAGATGGTACTGTCAGCAACAGTGTGAGTGGTCAGCCATACAAGTATAAGTAGTCCTAATTTAGTGGTCATGCTGTATTAAACTGTCAATAATTATAGCAACAAAATAAACTACAAACATATTTTAAAAACTGATGATAATAACAGCAATGATAGGTGACCACAGAACCATAATGCTCTCTGAGGTTGGTTAGGTTAGGACTTTCCAGTCTGTTGGATGTACTTGGAAGTGACAATTCTAACACCACATCTGATCCAATGTGTCTGCAGGCCAAGCCCAGCAGGCTCCACTGCTCCCACTGTGACGAGACTTACAGTCTTCCTCAAAATGGAGCCATCAAGCTGTACAAGGAGCTCCGCTGTCCACTGGATGACTTTGAACTTGTGCTGTGGACCTCTGGGGCCCGGGGCAAGAGTTACCCGCTGTGCCCTTATTGTTTTAGCAACCCACCTTTCAGGGACATGAAAAAAGGTAGGAAAAAAACCTGACGTTAACTTGGTAATTTTGTGTATTTTTTCTTTTTATTTTGGGAGAGCTGGAGAGGATGTATGTATATATGTGCCTGTGTCTCTGAGTATAAAAACACACAAATACACACACATAGAAACATGTATACCCACACACACCACACACACACACACACACACACACACACACACCGTCTGACCTCTTTTTGTAATATCTGCTTTTTCCAGGTATGGGATGCAATGAATGTACCCATCCTTCCTGTCAGCACTCTCTCAACTCTTTGGGCATCGGACAGTGTGTGGAGTGTGATAGTGGGGTTTTGGTGCTGGATCCCACCTCCGGACCAAAATGGAGGATGGCCTGTAATAAATGCAACGTGGTGGTAAACTTCTTTGAACATGCACACAAAGTGCAGGTAAGATAATGGTCCTACATCTCGTCAAGATCATTATATTTCTATAGCACAATGTCTAAATCAGCTTTACAGACGCAGAGAAGAAAACACACAAAGTGAGCTAAATATCCAGAAGTCAGCAGGTTTTCATTCCACCCAAACATATGAGCTGCTGATATTTGTAATTAATACACCCTTAACTAGAGATCATGTTCTAAATAAATAAATAATATGTTTCCATTTGTGTGCAAAGGGTGCACAAGTTTTTGCAGCCAAATTTAAAGGACATGTCCTGCATTATTCTATTTTTTTTAATCAATGAATACCAAGAAAAGACCCAAACCATTAATGTGTTGATCAATCTCTTAGTGCTGTCTGACATCCCTACTCTCTGTGGCTCTCAGCCCCAAGTCCTACTGAAAAAGTACACCTTTAAAAATGACTCTCAAATATATAATGTTTTTTAAAAAAAATTAAGAAAAAATTTGGGGCAGCATGATAGTATATGTGGGACTTAGTGGGACTTAAACATGCACATGGTTTGAACACACAGTGTGTATGTTTGTGGTAATGAAGTAACATGTCACCCAGTGCAAAACATGAAGAAAACACATTTCAGTCAACACAAAACCCTCCTAATATATTGTAGATAAAATGTTTTGAACCCCAGTGTAAAATTTCATAACGATTGGTAAACTTTTGAACAAGAATGATTTCCTCAATAGTTCTGCTGTGACCCAGGTGGCAGTATAATTTGATGGAGACTCTAGGATGGAGACCCTAAGAGGTTAGGGAGGTTAGAGGATACTCTGCAGAAATGTTTAGGACTGCTTGCTTTTTCATAATCTAGGAATCTGACTTTGACCCCAAGCAATCACCAGATGCTTCATATATTCCCTGGTGAGCTCTCCCAGGCCTTCACTGCAGACATTTCTGCCTTTGCTATGTAGGATCTCTCTGCCTTTGTCTGGTCTTCTGAAATGCATGCTAAATTCTTAGTGAAAAAGGTGATTGACACTTTATCAAGTAACGATCTTTGGCTGCTTTTGTCATTGAAATTTTTGTTGCATTTTACTAAATCTGATGGATCAAGAATAAAGGTCAGATTGAATGTTTTGACCGAGTTTCAGGACTGTCCATCCAATTTTACAATATACTTAGGTGGTGCAACTTGGACACATCCTCAGTGATGCTCCTGACATTAAAGAGTGTTTCTGGTCTTTCATTGCGCTTTCCCCTGGGCGAGCATCAGGGGGTGATTGAACCCCAGCTTGTGTCCAAAAGTATACTATACCATGAATCGTGATCCAAAGCAACCACAAAGCCTTTTCTGTGGTGGGTCTTTTGTTCCACAATCCTAATATCCTGTTATATGGGGGCAGCTGTGTCTCAGGTGGTAGAGCGGTTGCCCGCCAACCGGAAGGATGGTGGTTTGATCCCTGGCTCCTCCAGTCCACATGTCGAAATGTCCTTGGGCAAGATATTGCAATTGTTTGTGTCATCGGTGTATTAATGTGTAGGTGTGCAACAATGTAGAAAAATGTGCTGTGTGTGTGAATGGGTGAATGTGACAGTAGTATAAAAGCACTTTGAGGGGTCAAAAAGACTAGAAAAGCACTATACAAGTACAGTCCATTTACATATTGGGCTCACAGTGTGCTTTTAATCCCTGCCTCCAGCACTTGACTACCAGTTGGTGGTATTTAGCCATCTTCCACTCATGAACCTCCTCTATCGAGTCTTCCCAAGGGACAGTAGAGACACTTGTATTGTTACCAGATCACTCCAGATCTGGCCTCACTGTCATTGTTTTTATTAGAATGTCATACGCTGACCCAATGAAAAACTTGATTCTGAGTGATTCTGACCACAGCCCTTTCCATGTGATCTTAGGGCAGTTGCATAGGCCTGGTTTGTCCATGCCACTTGCTAATGCATGCCCATGATCAGGCTAGACGATCCTCCTGAACTTCTGCGCAGATGTCCTCTTGGATCAGCCAGTGTTTCTCTTTTCCTTGGGCTTTATCATAGGGAGGACTTGAATGACTGCCCAGCCCATCGTGACTGTCTGCCAGAGATCCAACCAGGATGTTGTTCCGCAGTTGTGCATCTGCCCGGTCCACTGCTTTCCTTTCACGGTTCTTCCGTTCTATTCCTACTTTCATGCAAGCTGATGAGATTTGGATGTCAGTGGAATCTATAATAAGCATCAGTGCTCTGGCACAGGTGACCTTAAAGTCCTCCAGCAGGCTATTGAAAGGAAGCTGAAACTTCTTTGGATGTCCATACAGAGCTATGCTGCTAAGGTAGGCTGAGCCGCCTGTGTACGACCAGGCTAATGTTTCTCTCAAAGCCCCATACAGAGGTCAATGGAACTTAATAGTTCAGCAGTGGCCAAAATAGTCTTGGCAGGTTTCAAAGGTGCTCCAAAGGGGACTCTCAGATTGAAGCTGTTGTAACAGTCCAGGAGGAGGTTTTTGGTTCTCCCTGGAACAGGGTGTTGAATCTATGTGGTCTCCACCAGCTTATGTAGAATGGATCCATAGGCATTAGCAAGGTCCAGCCATACTAGTACTAGGTCTCAATTGCTCTCTCTTGCCTCACAGATCAGCTAAGTGACCCTGCTGTGTGCTCAATCCGACATGGCACAAGAGGTACAACCTCTGCATATCTCCACTGCTTGGAAACCTAGGCAAATCATCCTGGTAGGACTCCACAGTAACTCCAGAAATGTTGAGCCACACACGGCTATAGGGCCTGGGACCGAACTAGTTTGAACTGCTCTGGCAACTTCCTTGACTTGTTTCAGAAGTGGGCCCTTTCCTGTTAAACTGGATGATAGGTGTTATCATCTGGTGTTTTCAGTGTCAGGCACTGACTCAGGTCTTCTTCTGTCCTGCTGGTGCTATAGGTGACATTGAGGTGGCAAATGATGACTCCCTCAGGATATGTAAGATTCCAACTCCATTTTTGCCCAGGGAGATTTTTGGGAAATCCAAACACATTTGCTGTAAAGTCACTGCACTTTCAGGCATTCACCTCACTCTATCTTGAGTGCCACTCAGCACGCCAAGTGATGATGAGGCTCCTCTTTATAATGTCTCAGAGCTTTGCTAGTGCTTCTTTTTTCTAACCCATTTATCCGATTGTACTGGTCCATCGTAGTTGAGACATTTCAATTTAAACCACAAACAAACTACTGATAGCATTAGAGGAAAAATCAGGAACTCACCAAAGTCATTAGAAATTCATCTGCTATTACATCTTATTACAATAACATTACAATCTACTGAAAAGTTGTTGAGATATTTCACTAAAAGACAAAAATGTCAAATTCATTGAGGTACTACAGGAAAAATCAGAGGATCATTAGAGTGAGTGGGATTGTCTGTGAACCATAAAGGTCTGAAAAAAAAAATTCCATGGCAATCTATGAAATAGTTGTTGAGATGCATGTATTTCAGTCTGGAAAAATTTAGTGGACTGACTGACAGATATTGGTATCCCTTGTGTCCTTAGTACCTGTAGCGTGGCTAAAAATGGCTAAACAACTTTAAACTATACAAGAAACATTGCTGCTTTAAAACTTTGAATAGACATTGGTACCCTTAAGAAACCCCATCCAGTGAACATCTGGGATTAGTTTTCAGCCATCCGTTGCTGTTTCATTAAGATGGGAGAAAATTTATCTAGCACTTGTGAGGGACTGCGACTTAGTGGAGGTAACACAGATAGATATAATGTACTTTCATTCTTTAAAATTAGAACAGATGTGAGAGCGACAGAATAAATACTCAGAATAAACCTCTTACTGTGCTTTTGAAAATCTATAGGTACAGCAAGTCTCATAGGTATAGGTATAAACAATAATCTGTAGGCTATGAGTTGGAGTTGGTGCTTTTATTTGTAATTTCCCTGCTGGCAGTTTGACTGAATCACAGTTCTGCCGTGATAATTTCCTAAGCAGCTCTCCTCTGTTAAAGCCCCACTGCGTCAGTTGGAGTAAACAGTTGATGAACACATTTTCAGTGAAGGGGCGTTTACATCTCTTTAATGACTTGAGCATAGACAAACCCAGATTTCCTTACTCTGAACTTGTCTGGAAGTGCCCTCAGTCCTCTTTTTTTGAGCATGATTTGGAACACCCTCTGGAAGATTCAGTTATCCAAAGCTACTTTTAAAACTCAATTGTGGTCTGATTTGAACTCAGCTCATTAGTCCCCCATCCTTGTATTTATGATGTCTTGTTTTCAACTCTTACAAGTTCTCTTGAACCTATATATTGCCTCTAAGGTTCTTCTCTCTTTCTTTAGGTTGCTCAGGAGAGCTGTGATGCCTGTGATGCCTCTTTGGTTGCAGTTGACTTCAACAAGACTCGTACTCCCCTTCCTGCAGGCGAGACCCAACACACTGGCTGTGTTTTCTGTGATCCTGTTTTCCAGGATCTGGTGGAACTTAAACATGCCACGATGAGGCACTTCATGCACCGGGGTGGGGGTGCAAGACGAGGAGGTCGGGGTAGGGGCAGGGGACGCCGTGGTAATCCTAAAAAACCTAAAGACAAAATGGCTGCCTTGGCAGCTTATTTTGTATAGTGTCTCTGTATAGTGTGTCCTGTTATTTACTTGAAACATAGTATGAAGGAGTGTAAGTCAGAAAATAGAACTCTGATTTTACATATGGAAATTACCATCAAGTAAAATATGTATTTAAAGTTGTTTGCTGTAAGCGTGTTTGTTCACCATCATAAAAAAACTATTTTCATATATATGTTGTAAACTTTATGATACTGTTTTCAAGGAATGAACATGCCCAAATCATTTGTGCAGTGCCAGAGTTCTGATTTCAATCCTTTGAGGTTCAAACACGTTTTTAAGAGCACTTTCATAGTTCTTTGAATTGATTTTTGGATTGATTTTAATGGATGATTGCCCCTGCCACCCCATACCAAAACAATGTTAAACCCACAATGTACCCATCTCCTGTCCCACCATCTCATGCTATTACAGAGTTGGTGTTACTTGACCTTGAAATCTGCCATACAGTACATATACAGAAGTCTAGATACAAATGAAAGTCCACATCCAGCATACAGCACCTGATATAGAATATTTAGATACAAAACAAATCACAGTGAGACAGGAAATGATTAAAGAAAATTAAATAGAAGCTACACGCCCAAAAACAATAACAACAAATAGACACCGTTCAGGCCAAAAGCACTATCAGTATACATTAACAATGAAAAAATAAAACAACAATAAAAAGGTAAGTAAATACAAATTTATTCCTGTACCTGAGTTTCAGATTTTATCAAAAATGTGAAAGCACATTAAATAATTTCTCTTGGAGCCATGAAAATCAAATTTTAGATCTGAGATAACATCTCCAACCTAGTGAGAAGTTGTGGGTGGCGAATCAGTCGTAGCGCAAAGTGAGTAGTAAAAGTAATGGTCTTATTACTCCCATCAAGAAGCTGTGCTCCCTCTGGAACATTCCCAAAACTGGTCGAAGAAGGGTTTAGGGTGATTTAAACAGCAAGTGCTGTGGAAAGTGAATCAAAATGCTACTCAAGGGAGGGCCAAAGCCATATCATGTCAATTGATGCATTTTCAGTCTTACATCTGTCACAAAAAGGTTTGGCCTGTTAATAAATTTTGAGCCAGTTTTAAAATGTAGATATGAATGAAATGTTTTCAAACCGGTTAAATTAGTGTCAGGTACACATGGAGGTTGGATGGACCACTCCTAATATCCCATCCCACAAATCTTCATCTATTGAAATATTAATGTTCTTTTCCCATGATAATTTTATAGCACACAGAGGACATAATTCTCAAAGAAGACAGAATATTTGTGTCATCCCTTATCATTTGACTTGGTGCACATGATGGCAATAAAAAGATCAGTAAAGCTTGTTAAACCATTCTTATGACAGATATTAAACATTATATGCTCAATTGAAGGTAAGAAAAAGGATCAAATGTAACTGGACTTGAATAGGACATTTTTACAAGTTAAAATGCTTTGTAAATTGAGAGTGGGTGAGTTAATAGTTATACCATACTGTCCAAAAAAGGAATTGCTGCTCAAATAACTGCTGGCATAGGACAACACAAATTCACTTTTTCAATTTATATCCAGATGATGAGGTGTCCAGTGTGCTATACAATGCAAAGTAGCTGCCCAATTGTAAAAATGGAAGTTTTGATGCTTTTTGATGCCCTTTCATGCTTTGACCATTGTAAATAGACTTAAGGTAAGGTGGTGTTTACCATTCAGATGTATGAAAACATAACAGAGTCTAATAATGAAAGATAAGGAAGGTATGAATAAAGGAAGGTAGTAAACAAATATAAATACTTAAGGAGTACTCAGTTCATCTTAATTGAATTTATAGACGCCTAATAAATTAAGGGTGGAGGAGGGAGGCTTTGCTAAGTCCAGTTTATGATTTAACAATTTTGCTTAAAACATCTTTACACTCATTACAGTAATTCCAAGGTAACTGTAATCTCAACTATTCTGATTGGTAGACTAATTTCCCCTTGAATTAAAGGATCGAAACATAATAGAAACCGTTAACTCTAATGTAAATTTATTTCATAACCTGAGATCTGACCAGGCAAATTAAGGGTGATAGGGGTAGTGGTCTCTACATTACAGACATATAGAGGAAGATCACCTGCATGTACTGACAGTTTATGCTCTGTGGCCCCTCTCCATTAACCTTGTGGGTCTGTATAACTACAGCAAGCAGCTCAATGGCAACTAAACAGAGAAGTGGGCTCAGTGGGCACCTCAACAAGGTCCATGATGTAATGTCAAAAGTGCAGATTATGTATTGTTAGTTAAAACCACAGCTGAGGGAAAAGAATAAAGTCGCTTGACCCAATGTGCTTTAAAATCAAATTTCTTCAACATCTCGAACAGGTAGATGTAGTCCTCTCAGTCAAATGCCTTCTTTGCATCCATTGGATAGGGGGCACTCTGAGTTGCTTCTGTAAAGAGAGTAAAAATGTTGAATTAGGCCTGGATATTTATTTAGAAAGAGAAACGTTTTGGGTTTTTTGTTTGTTTTAAAACCTGACAGATCCAGGAATGTAATAATGGTTTGGATGACATCAAACTGATATTCCAGAACATTAGCCAGAACTTCATAGTCGAAATTTATAGAAATATTGGTCTGTACGATCTGTGTTTTAAAGGCTTTTTATGTTTTTTTTTAGCCAACAACATTATGCAGGCCTGACTGAGAGACAGTGAAAGATATGTTTCACATGGCAGCTTTTTATGACCTAGTGATTTCCAAGGATGTAATGAAAAGAAAGGCTTCTGTTATCTCCTATACTGAGACATGATTATCTAATCCGACTACTTGGTTTTGAGACATAGTAGGGGTGTTAATGTCCTTAAAGAATTCTTTAATGTTGTTTGAGTTGGCAAAGTTTCTAGATACAAATAAATCACAGTCCTAAAACTATTATTCATTTTTTGTTGGTCCATGAACATCTTGCCATCTGAAAATCTTATTTTACTGCTAATTTGTTTATCTTTTGCACCTCACAATTGGCCTGCCAGAACTCTCCCTACTTTATCGTGATAGTTATAAAAAAGTGCTTCTGTTTCTAAGCAACAGTTTTTCTACATTTTATTCAAAGTCTCCAGTTAGTTTACTAAGTTCTGTTTGTTTTTTTTCCAATCTTCTTTTTCTTGTTGACTGTGAAAGAAATAATCTGTTCTCTTAGATGAGCCTTAGGCATCTCCCAAACAGCAGAAAGAGAAACATCAGCAGTTGTGTTAACTTCTAGAAATACAGGGATTTTTTCAGATATAAATTTAGCAAAATCCTCACCTTTCAGCAGAATTGTGTTGAAATGCCAGTCTGTCCTTGCAATTCTCACATTGGGTATATTTAGTTTTAATACCAAGTGGGCGTAATCTGATATAGATATAGTATTCACGGGACTGAATTTAGGGGGTCAGTTCCAGTAAAACAGTATTCAGTTCTGCTGTATGTGTGGAGTATATGTGAGCAAAAGAAATATTTTCTCCTACATGGTTGGAAAAATGCCATAAATCATAAATGGGAAATTCTGAAAGAAGATTGCGTGTCAGTAGCTGGTTTGGATTCCGTATTCCTTGATTGACTGTTGACCTGTCCCTGTCAGGATTCAAACAACAATTGAAACCTCCTTCTAGAGTGATACTTCTTTTCTGTCGTTTCCTATTTAAGATTTTAATTTCATTATCTCCACTCGTGCTCTTTCATATGAGGTTTTAAATTTTCTTTCCATATTCAAATTCATTTTTCCAAATAGTGTTATTTTTTTTAAAGTAGAGCTTTATGATAAGTCAATGTATTGACTTGTCAATCGTCAAAAAATCAATACCATAAAATAAACAATTTCGTGTCTCCATCTTTCATGTGTGAAACCGTACGATCGCTGGTCTGACCTGGCCCTTTAAATCTGCAGCGGAAAGAAGACGGAAGTGTGATGACGTACAGGGAAGCGGTCCAATAGCGTGGTGAGCAGACTGCGGATCTCGTAAAATAATTGGTGTTGCACGTTGCGAGTTTATTATCGTCAGTCTCTTCACCACCGGGTCTAAAGCCGCAGGTTTGTGTGTATTTATCGATTAATCGCTTTTACTCTTTGTCCTGCCGTGTCTCGGCGTCTTTCTCCCGGTTGTCAGTTTGTTGCTAACGTAACCGTACCGTGCCAAGGGACTCTTATAAGTTAGCTAGCCCCAGATAAGATGAAGAAACGGCCTTCTGCTCGTAGGGAAAATTATGTATTTTTAAAAGAAATCCAACCAGCAGAGACCCCGATCATATATCGTTGACTGCATGTATTGCAGTGTGATGTTAAAGTCTCAACCGTAAGAACGATACCGTGAAAACAACGGAAGAAAACGTGAGCAGGGAAGCTGCCCCTAAAACAAAGTCACAGCACATAAAACTGCGACTTTTAAAGGTTTGGGAAACAAAAACCAAACATACAACGTAAACCCGGAGAGTTGAGCAGCGTAGGTTGCAGCGGGCATTTGGCAGCTGTGCGCCGACGACCACTGCACCTTTGGCACATGAAAATACTATGGCACAATTGTTGCACTTCTCTGGCGCTACGTATTCGCTTGTGAATGTAGATATAGAGTCAGTTTAACCTTCCTACGTAGTTCTGGTCACCGTTTGCCCCCAAGAATTGTCGTTTTGCAGTAATAACGCGCAAATCTACTGCTTTGAATGTGAAGTGGCTACTCCCAGCTAACATCCGGCCGGATGCTGGTGTGTGCTCGGCCCCGTGCGGTGGTGAGCCGTCTGCGGGTGGAGTAAAGGAGACAGCGGGCTAGTCACGCCGGCTCACTATACCCGAGTTGATAAATGCAGAGAGATGGCTACAGATAAAAGGTTCAGGACACGATAGACCACACAGTGAGCGGCCTATTTAAAATATAACGACGATGAAATGAAACAAGTGATGTTAAACAGTGTAGAGATGACTTATTAGTGGTCACATTATTTCCCATAAAAACTAAACTGCGCAGGTCACATGAGTTAAAAAAGCTCAAACTACGGGTGTTCGGTGTTTTGGTCATTAACGCGTCTTAGTTGGAAATGTTTTCCTCGGAACTGTTATTGCTTGAAAACTGACGTTTGTTGTGTTATCTGAGGAAGCTAATTTCTGTCAGAAAAAGATCAAATCAAACAATCAAACAAACAGAAATTCGGTCACAAAATTTGAGGCAAAATAAGTAAAATTATAATAATAGCTGGGAAAGTGCTGCCTGGCACAGTAGGGCACTTAGGACATGATAAAAATTTTGCTTAGCCAGTCAAAATTGCAAGGGAGTAAAAATGTACATCTTCTTTTATAATCATTTGGACTTAATCTCTTATAATTTTGATTTAGTAAATCAATGTTAAAATTTGAGGCAGCAAGTCAAAGTCTCCAAGAATGTTTTGGCTTGGATTGTATTAAATGCTAGGTATCATAATAATAGTGTGATAATACTGATTTAATTGTGAATGTATCTCAAAGGTCTTTACCAGCTGAGAAATTTAAATTTTCATCTGTAAACTGTGTAGTGCTTTAATTTTTCATCACACTGTATCTTTGAAGCCAGAAATGAGAAGCCCATTTTCTCTGCCCTTCAAGGCTCCACTTCTGACCTTTGGGCCCTGACCCGCAGACCCCTGTTCACCTGAGAGTTTGCTGAAGCCAGAGACAGTGGGATGGAGGAGGAGGTGATGAGGTGCTTCCTGGGGAGGTTTGTCGAGGAGTTCCCAGCTGCTCTGGTGGAAGACAGTCCATTGCCTGTCAGCCCTCTGAGCCGTAAAGTCTCCCTGGAGGAGCTGCATGGAGAGAGCCTGGAGCTGGGCCTGAAGCTGTTGGCTGCCAGGTATGACCTGGAGGGAGAAATACACAACATTTTACATGTTTTGTTGGCCTGCAGGATAGACAAAAGCTTCAACAGCACACAAAGCAAGAGTGAATGCCCCATGCTCTAAGATGAGATATGATTTACTTTTACTGATCTCCATTGAGTTGCACCCCTAGAAACTTGTAGGTGTCCACCATCTCCACTCCCTTTTCCCTCATGGCAGCAGAGGGTTGGCAGCCTCTTGCTGCACTGGAAATCCACCACCAGCTCCTTCGTTTTCCCAACATTGGGCTAAATGCACTTGTTCCACCTGATGGACACTGTAATAAATATATAATATCATTATCATTATCATTATAATAAAATTACTTCATAGTGAAGAATTTCAAAATGTAACACACATTATAATGCTACACTATATCATAACTTTTGCCTGTTTTGCATTTCTCATTATGGCTCTTAGAAGTTAACTATTGTCTTTTACACTCAAAGAAAAAAAGATTAGTTTCATAAATTTTGAGAGTATTACTGCTTTCACATCTGCTTGAATAATCATGTTACAGTTATCCTTCTCCATCTCTAGTAAGCTACATTAGTAGATTTCTCCATGTACACAGTGTTTCTAATTTTGATTTTACAAGTACATGTGTGCATGTCAAAAGACCGCAAACAGGAAATGTAACAGCTGCATGATAGACGAAAAGGGAAGTAATCACCTGGAGCCATGTATCCTTGTATTTAAAATAATTCTGTCAAGTCTGACTAAAACTTAGACTATCAAAAGGAAGACTTCAGAGTTTCACACACATTTATGATGTGAGGAAGAGCTCCAATGAAGCAAGACATGCTTCAAAAATAAGGTCGGGCATAGAGGAGACATCTGATTACTGATCTGCTGTATGTATGTGCAGATTTACAATAGCCAGGTTATTATTATTATTATTATTATTATTATTATTATTATTATTATTATTATTATTATTATTATTTGGATCTCTGATTATCTGGATATCTTGGTTTTTCACCATAACCAGCATGTTCTCGTAGTGACTGTGAATGACTTGGTGCTACATTGTCAAGGGGGTCAGCCTGTTAGAAAAGTAAAAAAGATGAAGAAACTCACAGAATTAAAATAATTATAAGACTTGCAGTCTCCCCCGTAATATTTTTCAGCTTTTATCCTTGACACCTGCATGAATGAAGTATGAGTAGTCTGAAAAACCCTTCACAAACACAATGTAAACAAATGGGAATTAAAGTTATCATTATACCGTTTTCTGCTTGTGAGCTTTTGGGCATTAGAAAACAGGCAGCAGAGTCTTGTAATGGATAGATATATTAATAAATAATGAATAGATATATTTATAAATAATGAAGTTTGTCTTGTGGGATTCACTTTGAAAGGTGGGTCGGACATCCCTTATTCTCATGGTGCTCATTAATTCTTTAACTGTAAATTGAGTTTTGAAATTCATCATTGCTGTGGCCTCTGAGAGAACTGACAACACTTTTTTTTTCCTCTGTATCATTATTTCCCAGACATGTCTCTGCTTCTTCTGTTGGACCAAACTGCAAATACTGCATTAGCATTGTAGCTCCCTCTGAAACCTTCTAGTCATGTCTGAGTAAAGTGGGATGAAGGAGCAACATTTATACAACAGACACCCACTTTATATCTGAATGACAAAAGGCCTTCTCTCTAACAGACAGAGCCTTTATTCCATAACTAATAAGGCCTTTTGAATGTGGAGAAAAGCATGTTGTGTTTATTAGAAAACTTTAATGTGCTGTTTCCATCCCCTCACTGCCCACTAAGGTCCAGTTTTTAAATCATACATTAAACAGCTGCGGTTAGGGAGGGTTGTGTGTTTTCACATCATTTTCACATCATAGCTTTGTCAGTATCGCAGTATCAGTGTCATAGTAATAAAGTATCCCACACCAACTGCAGTGTACTTAGTGCAATAGTACTTGGTGCTGTTTGCACTCTCTACCCATCGTGTGTGAGTGTGTGGCTGCATTCTTCGCATTCCCGACAGCTCCACTCTTGCCCTGCTCATTCAGTATGCATGGTTTGCAGGGTGGTCACAATAATAGTTGATGACACACAGTATAAAACTTAAACCAAAAACAAAAAAGACGCTAGAGACTTGATCTGTAACAACAGCACTCCACCCACATAGAGTATATTCTTCCAATAGTATTACAAATCTGTGATTTCATTTCCTCAGTTACTGTATTTGTATTTTTGAGACAATGAATAGATTATCTCATTATTTTTGTGTAAAATGGGACAAGACAGCGGCTCCATCATTATCAGAAAAAAACTAGAGTACCATACAGTTGTGTGTATTTCAGTCAGCCAGCTCATGTGAATGTAAACTATGTGCAGCATTAATGTTTGACATCTGGCTCATGACTTTGTCACACCCTACAAGAAAGTGCCAGAATCAGCACAGCAAGAAGTGAAGATTGATGACACTTACTATGTAAGACTGTGTTCTTCATCTGTCTTTTGATGTGATGATTTTTTGTCATTACCTCATTACATCAAGAAGGAATTAGTCAACCTTCTCAGCTGTTTTAAATCTTAAATCTGCTTTGATAGAACCTTCAAGCTCAGCTACACAGAGTAGTAACATACAAAATTAAAGTATAGGCCTTGGTCTCATGGTCAGTGGCTTGTGTGCTCTCTGCTCCCGTTCTCCTTCAGACGTATGCTCTGTAAGGAAGACTTCATACCCTCCCTGTAGAAACACCATTGTTCTCCCCACTTCCTTTTTCTGTGAGCCTAGTCCTCTCAAGTAGAAGTGTAACTCTGTAAAGGAAATTGCCGAGTTGATTTTATAGTTGTGCATTTACCAGTTGCACTTTTGTAAATGAACTGCTGGCCCAGTCATATTTTACCCATTTGGGTTTGCTTAGGTCATCTTGTTTGATTCTTTACTCAGTTGGATCTGTAAACTCTGGCTGTACAGCTCTGGATATCTGTTGTATGTGTATCAGTTGTTATGCTCAGATCTTGGCAGAGTACACAGCATATATTTTTTGCCTGTGTTTGTTGTTACAGGGGTGCTCCTGCTATCCTCAGTGCCCTACTGTGCCAGGCAGCACTTTCCCAGCTGCTGCAGAATGACCTTTCACCTTTCCACTGCCCACAGGATGCTGAGGCCAACCAAGAAGAACAGAGAGTAGTGTGTAAGGGTCATACTTTATTCTCATTTTAGAGGCTGTAGTTTGTGGTGCTGTTAAGTTCTATTGAGTTAAAATGATTGGTGTCTGGAATATTTACCCTTATTGATACAAATGGAAGGTTTGTTGCCAAGCAAGAGCAACATTAGCATTCATTTGGAGTGATGTTTGTCTCATCCTGATAAATTTAAATACAATATTAACCCTGCTTTTTCTCTGTTTGGGATTAAAGTTACTCGAGAGATTAAAAGACAGGCTGATTCAGGGAAGTAACTTTTAATGTAAAAATAAGAAACAGGCAGATAGGTTGATGAGCAGTCAAGCAAACAGGCAACAGGTAATAAAACTATGGTAGCGGGCAAGATTTAAAAAAAAAAAAAAAGACAATACTAGGAAGCATAAGCATATGGTCTGACATTGACAAAAATATAAATACAGACAGAGGGGGGATGAGGTAAATTTGAACAGGTGTGTGAGTGGGCAGGGAGGCACATGTGATTGCAAATGTGAAACATGTGAGAAGGTTAATGAGCAATAAAAGTTCTGGGGAAAGGAATGGGAGAACATGGGAGCAGGGGCTGGAGACAGGCACATTAGGGTTCTGGGAAGCAGACGATGACTGCTACATGCTCCATTATGTTCTTAAGCTAGTCTCCAGCTTTGTCTGTCTGCTGTTTGGTGCTGGACTGGTGCTGCACAGTGGGTTTATCAGAGCTTTTCACTGAAAACAGCCATCTGCTGCTGGAAGGAAGGTGAGAGTGAACCAAAAGAGTAAATGTGATGTAAAATCAAACCAATGAGCTAAAAGCAGCTAAAAGACTGTGTAGAGAGTTGAGAAGAAATTGGGGTTGATGAAAAATCATAGACAACTTAAACCTTAAACCATGAAAAGTCTATCCTGTAAAGATTTTCTGTATTTTCCTCATTATTTTACTATATTTACCAACAGAAAAGAACTAGTAAAAACCCCAATGTCTGTGATTTATTTCTTTTATCTTACCATCAGTACTTCAGTCTGAGGCAGTTCAACGTCTCTTCATCAATAAGCTGATAGACGTAGCACTGACATGGCATCAAAATCTCCCCAAGCTTCCCCCCTCCCCTTCCTGGTTCTGCCAATGCTCTGTTCATGCAATCAAGAACACAAGGAGGAAGATGGAGGACAAGCACTTGGCCCTAGCTGAGTTCAACCAGCTTTTTGGATTCCAGGTACAAGAATTTCAATGCAACACCAAATTTTGCTAGTCCCTGTCTTGTCGTCTTGCCATTTGTTATCAAAGAGTAAAAAAAAAAAAAAACAAAGATGACAATACTAGGAAGCAAAAGCATATGGTCTGACATTGACAAAAATATAAATACAGACAGAGGGGGATGAGGTAAATTTGAACAGGTGTGTGAGTGGGCAGGAGGCACATGTGATTGCAAATGTGAAACATGTGAGAAGGTTAATGAGCAATAAAAGTTCTGGGGAAAGGAATGGGAGAACATGGGAGCAGGGGCTGGAGACAGGCACATTAGGGTTCTGGGAAGCAGACGATGACTGCTACATGCTCCATTATGTTCTTAAGCTAGTCTCCAGCTTTGTCTGTCTGCTGTTTGGTGCTGGACTGGTGCTGCACAGTGGGTTTATCAGAGCTTTTCACTGAAAACAGCCATCTGCTGCTGGAAGGAAGGTGAGAGTGAACCAAAAGAGTAAATGTGATGTAAAATCAAACCAATGAGCTAAAAGCAGCTAAAAGACTGTGTAGAGAGTTGAGAAGAAATTGGGGTTGATGAAAAATCATAGACAACTTAAACCTTAAACCATGAAAAGTCTATCCTGTAAAGATTTTCTGTATTTTCCTCATTATTTTACTATATTTACCAACAGAAAAGAACTAGTAAAAACCCCAATGTCTGTGATTTATTTCTTTTATCTTACCATCAGTACTTCAGTCTGAGGCAGTTCAACGTCTCTTCATCAATAAGCTGATAGACGTAGCACTGACATGGCATCAAAATCTCCCCAAGCTTCCCCCCTCCCCTTCCTGGTTCTGCCAATGCTCTGTTCATGCAATCAAGAACACAAGGAGGAAGATGGAGGACAAGCACTTGGCCCTAGCTGAGTTCAACCAGCTTTTTGGATTCCAGGTACAAGAATTTCAATGCAACACCAAATTTTGCTAGTCCCCTGTCTTGTCGTCTTGCCATTTGTTATCAAAGAGTAAAAAAAAAAACAAAACAGAAATCAAAACACCTGTATATTTTTAGCATCCAAACTCATATTTTTGTCTTTCTCTCTCACTGCCATGGTCCAGGATGGAGTGGAGCGTGCCTACTATGCTGTGTTTGATGGACATGGAGGGGTGGATGCTGCCACTTACGCTGCAACTCACCTCCATGTTGCTCTGAGTAAACAGGAAACACTGCAGAGTGATGCAGCTACAGCCTTTAAAACTGCCTTCAAACACACAGATGACATGTTCCGTGATAAAGCCAGGAGAGAGGTACTGAATGAGGCATTGAGCCAACAGCCTGAACATACTGGTTTCAGCTGACCTTCACTTGAATTGTTAAACACACTTACTGGTGTGAGTGTGACTGTAATAATTTATAATTACAGTGTTAAGAGAGAACCACACTTATAAAAACTTGCTATGAATTGGTTAAGGAAAATTTAAACAATGCATTATAACTCTCATTTTACAAAATATGATAAATATAATTTACCATTTAATAATTCCATTTCTTATTTCGTCTTTAAATGTTGGGTTTTTTAATTTGCAAATGGAATCACAAGCTTTTAAATTTAACTGTATTTCATAAATTTCATTAATATCTGCCTATCATATTGGTTTCCTGCTTCATCATTTTCAGTCTTCACTAAGTGTTATCCTTAATCTAAATAATTGTCTTTATTTGAAGATGTGTAAACAGTTTAGTGCCTAAGATTTACAATCAAGACTAACACACATGGGTTCAGGAGTGTTTTGCTTGCTATCCCAGTATGCGTGGCTGCAGAGTAAAACTCAGGCTGATAACCAACGTGTGTGTTGTCAGCGTCTGCGGAGCGGCACTACAGGTGTGGCGGTGCTGATCCAGGGTCAAGAGCTGACTGTGGCCTGGCTAGGGGACTCTCAAGCAATGCTGGTCAGAAAAGGACGAACTCTAACACTGATGGACCCCCATAAACCAGAGAGAGAAGTAAGGGTATCGCATACACACGCTCACATGGCTCTCTGTTGCCTGGAATTTCTGTGAATTTTGTTTTTCAGAAAGGGTAGGCCACAGACTTGCACTTCAAGGCAAAGTAGCAGACTATATTTTCCAGCAGGATTGACATACTGTATTCACTATATCAGATAGGTTTAGCACAGCAAAAAGATTTAGCCATAGTAGGTTTGTCTCATATTAATATTGGACATCAAAGAAAAACATATTTCCTTCTAGACTACTAGTGTTTTAGATGCAAGGCTCTGTAGGCGTGCTGCAGAATTAGTTGAATGGATTGCCCTACGTCTAAACATTAATGACTTAATGATAAATCAAAAAATAAGTTTCAGATTAATAGTAAATTTGATAATGAAAATTATCGCTGCCCTAGATGAGTCACATGGCACATGTGGAATTAAATGGAACCAACTCAGATGCAAGTTACAATAAATTATAGCAGATCTGAAGATAAAATGAATGGTGGGAAGGTGATCAGGTTTTAAGGTCTGTCTCCATCATTCTCCACTTTCCAGGATGAGAAACAACGAATTGAGGATCTTGGTGGCTGTATCACCTTCATGGGTTGCTGGCGTGTTAATGGCACCTATGCTGTATCCAGAGCTATAGGTAAGTCTGTTACAACCAACATGATCAGAGAATTAGTGCTGATGCCTACAGTGTGTGTGTGTGTGTGTGTGTGTGTGTGTGTGTGTGTGTGTGTGTGTGTGTGTGTGTGTGTGTGTGTGTGTGTGTGTGTGTGTGTGTGTGTGTGCGTGTGTCAGTCACACAGTTGGGTCCAAAAGTCTGACACTGTATATGCAACATTCTTGAAATAAATCCCTTCCCCATGACAGTAACAATGTTTAGTATTCAATGAACTGATTTAGAGATGTTTAATACTTTATTGTTGTCTTGGCAGTGCAGTTTGTGTTGCTGTTGTGTTGTATGGACACGTGTTGCAGTTACTTTTTCCACCCAGTCCAATAATCAACCCTGGTGCCTTTTTTTTTTTTTTTTTAATTTTAAACAAAACTAGTTCTGAGCATAGTGTTTCAAGGTACATGGCAGGTAGGTTGTTCGAAACATCTTGGAGAACCTGCCACAGGTGTTCAGTCTCATGTGATCACAGACTGACTCCATGATGCTGAGATCAGGTCTCTGTGGGGGACAGACCATCTGCTGCAGGACTCCTCGTTCTTCTGGTCTCTGAACATCCTTTTTTTTTTTTTTTAAGTGCTTAAACTTTTACATAGTATTTCATATTAGTTCTGCTATAACCTGAGTTGAGTAAAGAAATTTAGTTCAGTCAAGTCAGCAAGTTTTTGTTCAGTTTAGCTTCCTTCTATATTTTATAAAGCTTACATGGACTTAAAGTATAGTATCAAAATCCCAATTCTTTGCGTTTGCAAACATCAGAATTTGTCCATTATAAAAAGGCTAACAAAAGATTAAACAAACTACATACCAGTTTTACCAGAGTTAATTGCATTATACCATTGTCAGATTGAGACACTTTGTTTATATTTCAACTTTTTTTCCTGTTTTAGTTGATCAAGCTGTTTAATACTAAAATCTGCAAGAGCAGGTGTGAATCTGTGGAGAACTGGGCCAAATGCACACAAGGCTTGCTTAAAATAAGGGAAAATAAATGAACAACTTTTTATATTTGATACACATTGTTAAGTCACATTGACCAGTGTGATTTGTCATGGGTCAGCATCATCTCAAAATTTAAGATCGTTTTATAATTAAAAATAAGATTTAAGACACACTATGACCTTAAATATTAAAAATCAATTCCAAAGACTTGTAAAGATTTGTGACTACCCTGTCTACTGCTCTTTTTCATAACCTTATATACAGAGCTGAACACCAAACATGGCTGAGATGAAAAAGTAAAAATACCACGAGACAAGTTTCTGCTGTTGTTACTAGCTTTAGAATTTCAACCTGAGGATGTTGGCTTAGAAATATGACAAGCAGATAATGCTAGCATATTAGGAATATTTCAAAAGATGCTTAATCAAGATTCTATGTCAAAGTCCACAGTACATCACCCAATTTCGAAAACCCAACATTTACAGTATAATTGGATCTAGAAAAATCACTTCAGTTTAGAAAACCAGGTATTAATTCCTCTTGAAATTGGGCTTGTATGTTCACATGGACATTAACAACATAATTACCATATTCAACATCCCACCTGTTGATTTAATTAAGAGACCATCAGGCCTGGACTTAGCCAGTCTGTATTTAGCTAGAGCTGCTAACCACATATCCATGCCCCTACTACAGGTGACTTTGACCAGAAGCCCTATGTGTCTGGAGATGCCGACTGCTCAACAACCCAACTGTTAGGAGATGAGGACTACGTGTTACTGGCATGTGACGGGTTCTTTGATGCAGTCAAACCATCAGTGGTTCCACAACTGGTCCTGGATGCACTCCGGCAGCCTGATGACCCTGAAGGAGGAGACACTCCGCAGATACAATCTGAAGAGATTATCGGAATGAGAGTTGCTCAACATTTGGTAAGTCATGCTAAGACAGCTGGTTCTAGCGATAACATAACGGTGATGCTGGTGTTCCTGCGTCCGCTGGAGCAACTACTGTCTCAAGACTCTGCTGCAGGAACTACAGAAGCTACTTACGACTCCTCTTCCCAAGATGCACCACAGCAGTGAAGGAGAGTCTGTTACCCAGACACCACTTTGCCAAGCTCCTGCCTGACTCAGTATATCTTGCCCCCCACCCCTCACCCCCGGAAGACATCCAGCAGACTGACAAAGTTCATTCAATGCTAAAAAAGAACACAAACACAGCACAATGTAATCATACCATGTCACTGCTTTTGGAGTAAAGGAACAGATTCAAGTGGATTAAGACCAGATAACTTGAAAAGGTCTGGATAATGCAGGGCCAGATAAAGCCGCTGCACTGAACTCCTGGGGTGGCTACTATTGAGTCCCCAAACATGCCCACCCCCCAACCCAGAAAACAGGTGGCATTGCTACAATGGACTACCACTTTGTCGGAATACTGCCTGTCCCAGGTGCTTGTTTGTGATCATTTGATTAAACCTTAAGGATTTTCATGGTTAAGGCATCATCTATTGTATGTATGTGTATTTGACTTTTTACAGATGTCATGTTTTTAACCTCAGTATTGATTGTCTCGTGTGGTATTGACTGTCTTTGTAGGAGGAAAGCTCTCTGTGCAAAATATTTTCTATTCATGTTTTAAAAGACAGTTCACAGGCTTTTCAAACATTTAAGCTTAGCTTCTGTTACAATTAACTATGGAGAAACATTTTTCAAACAGAAACAACTGTGATTAAGACATGGAAGTCTTAATTTTTGGTGAGGCAGTAAGGCCATAATTTGAATTGTGTATAAACAACAAATTGTGAGCTTTTAATCACTACTGAATACTTAATGAAATTATAGCATTGAAATATTTTACTTTTGAAGCCAACTCTCTGAATGTATGTGGTTTGAATTCTGCTCTTTTGAAATTTGAAGGTGGTTTGTTTTTTGTTTTTTTTTCCCAAAAACCTAGTTTTGTGCTCTGAGTTTGGGTGGGTTTCAGGTGGTCATCACTCAGTGTGGAGGGACCTCTCTCCTGACTCTTGCAACTCTGCAGATGGTAGTGATCAGGGGTTCATTTTCAAGAACTGCTATCTGCCAAGCCATAGGCACATAGTCATCAGGCCCCTCTGTCTTTGTCTTGTTGCCTGGTGACAGGTTGCAGGGTTTGTTTGCTGTGGTACCTCTCTTGGCCTTTACTGGGGGGAAGGGTTTGCAAAAATGAGTCACCCACTTCCTTCGTGGCTGTATTGGATGAAGTGGTTGCCTTAATACAGGTGTCTTTATTGAAATGGAATTCATTAGGCACAATTATGGCTGTCGTCTTCGGAGATGGCTAGCCAACTAGAGTAGCTTTTTAGTGGGCCTTATTCTTGCGGTGAAAAGCCACTTCGTTCTGAGGGTTCCTGATGGGATCCAGCTCCTGTGGTTTTGTTTTTTCGGGAGCGGAATTTTCCCCCCTGCTTCACAAAGTGCCCAGAGTTTACCTGTCACTCATAACTTTTCTTGAGTCATGTGAATGACAGAACATAAGTAGAGAGAACAGAGGTCAGATTCATTCCATTTAGGTAGCTCTAATTTTTATCTTGAAGTTTAGTGTCCCGATCCAAATTGAGTAACTTATAATCAAGTGTTTTTAAAATGGCACTACATGACACCACCACTGTCTGTTCTCACACAGCTCTTATGTAGTCAACAGCGATCACGGTGGTAGATTTACCAGCAAGCTATGATTAAGCAATCTCTGTTTGTGGAGGGCGTTGGCAGAAATTCAATCCAAATCCCATATATGCCAAGGTTCTAACAGATGTAATGAACTTAGTGATATTTTAATTTAAAAATCAAGTATTCAGTAGTGATTGCCTCCTCTTTTACTTCAGTGATATGACAAGTCTGTTACCCTTATTTATTTTTTTTTAGCGCTGTATTTGTATTTTTTTCTAACTCATCTGCCATATCTCAACCATATATTCTCTAAGCATCAGTATTAAATTCAGTGTTTCGAATCACACTGTGTGTCTTTTTAAATCATGGATGCAAAATGTCTAAGGTTCTGCAGTGGGATTTGAGCCATACTGTCGCCATCACTGTGCTTCATTTAAGTGAATTCTCCTAGGTATTTTAAGTGCCTTCACCAGCCAAGATTCAATGAAATGCCTTGAAAGTCCCTTGTTCTATGCTCTGCTGCAGTGAATAAGTTGAGTATTTTTATGAGAGAAGTTGAAACTTCTTAAACTTTATATATTTAAAAAAAAAGATAAAATTCCTGTCCACTATCAAGTGGATCTGATGCCAAGCAGTAAGATGGTTTAAAGAATTTTACCCTGTGAACCTTGCAGGAAATGACTTGGCTTAAGTCAGTGGATTTTGCGGCTATCCTTGAGCTGTAATGTTGATTGTTATAGTGAAAAGCTTTTGATGAGATGTTTTGAATCTCTAAAACCTGCATGGTTGAGCATAAAGGGAAAACAAAATGACACAGGGATCACAAAGATCCAATATAGTATAGAACAAGGTAGTCAGCATTTTTGTTTTAAAAGAGCATCCACCCAAACTAAATGCAAGAGCTTGGCAGGCTTAGGTAATGAAGCAATGATGTGGAACTTGTTGCTCAGTTAACTGGATCACAAACTGACCGTATTTCTGACTCCTGCGTTTCCTTTTAATTAACAGCTCAGTCACATCAATAAAGAAATCAGATGTAATAGTTTTTGGTATGTGTGAATACAGATGTTTTACTGACAAGATGTTTTATATAATGTTTATACTAATATAATTATTAAAATCAATATGAAGAGATTGCATGTGTTTGCTAGCTGTTTAAAGCAAAGTGGACAAATCTAAATCCAGAGTAAGCTTGTAAGCTTTGTGTGTCTTCAGGGGTTAAGGCGATTGATTACACCAAAATAATATAAAACTAGTTTCCATCATAAAATGTTATTACATCCAAGACAAGATTATAAAACATAAGGTTCAAAAAATGTAGAGTCCAGTATAAGATTGAAAACTGACCTCTCCTAATGACATGTTTGGGAGGATGAAGACTAGACAATTATTGACTGGTTGAATAGTTGAATCTGAATTTGAAAGTAAGATATTAAATGATCTGAAAGATCTGACACAACTGCGACAGCCAGTACTTGTCGGCCAACATCAGTGTTGCACCTTACTGATGCTGTTGTGACTGAATGGGAGCAAAATCCTGCAGCCAGGTTCCAGGTTGATTGGTTTTTCCACTCATTTTGGCCTGCACAGTGTAGGACCTATAGAGTGCAGATGTGTTTACACCACATTGAGTTGCTTTGATGTAAAATAACTACTGACTGGTGAAGATAAGCACAGGTTCCATTTGTGTTGTGTTAGCGTGCAGGAGGAGAAAAAAAACCAGAACAGTCAGTCCCATCAGATGTTTTATTTTTTGATTATGTAAAAATTTAAATAGATTATTTACTTCATATATACAAGTTGATATAACTTAAGTAAAGAGAACAGAAACAGAAGACTGGCCGTTGAACATTTGCACACTTCATTCTCACTGTATATACATTTGAAAAGTCAACATCTCCAGTTCTAACAGTGTTTCCCTTCCACTATATCCTCTCCAGTGCAGAGTCCTACAGCTTGGATGTGCTGTGGACTGTTGTTGAGCTCCAGGTATTCGTTTGCCCGGAAGCCACCGTCGTGCTCGCCGCTCCTTTACTCCTGCGCCTGAATCAACATAGGACACTATTAGTAAAAAGCAGTGGAAATGTGAAACATTGACAGCAGCCTTTCATATTGGAGGCCCTGAGCATCAAACACTGTTATTTTGTGTGAAGGTTGTCTAGTCAAGCTGCTCTTACTTATTGTTGTTTTCCAGGATGAGCTGTCCAAGTCGTGACCTTGGACTAATACATTTTTCCTTGTTTCCTGTTATTGTGACACTGGGAGAGAAGACAGTGGTATTAGAGAGAACCAGAAGAATGCAGGAGAATGAGGTGTTAGTAAACATGGCTTAATTCAGCTCCTTTACTCACATGATCTCTGTATGTGGACAGAAGATACTTGGCGGGTGGATTACTGCCTTTTTCATGATGAACTTTGGGTGGATCCTGCTGATGTGACCGTTCCAACACTTGCAGTTACTAGAACTTTCCATTTGCCCTATGGGAAGAAAAGACACATCCTGATTAACTACTGATCCTCCTTCAGGTCAGCCGGCAGACTTCAGAATGAGCATGTTTGTGTGTTTCGTAAGTGGCAGGGCTGCTCTGGAGGCAGAAATATTCTCAGTGGTTGAATTCACCTTCAGTGGAAAGAGTTTGTCAGCTATCAGCTTTGTCAGACAGTGTAAATGGTCAGATGTAAATGTAATCAAGCCTGGCATTCTCGCTAATAACTGAGAAAAACACACCTGCTTGTGTCTGTCTGTTGTTTGATGCTGAGCAGGTTGTGGACAGTGGCTTTATCAGAACTTTTTACTGAAAAGAGCTTCCTGTCGCTGCTGAAACTGAAGCAAAGGCAGTGCAGTGGACTCTAAACCAAAAAATGAGCTTAAAGACGCCAAAATAGTCTGAAGAGCTGAGACAAGTCGTTTTATCCAATGTTGACAAAAAATGTTGATTGATGCAGCTTTAAGGTTTTATGCCAAGAAAACTGTAATGTCCCTGCATGTATCCTACTGGTAGCTGCAAAGATTTTAACTGGAAACTTGCAATTACACAATTGTTGCACAACAATTGGCTACTTTGAGCTGCATTGCTTCTTGTAGCAGGAAACAAAGATCAGTCAGTGTCCTGTGTTAACTCCCCATCATAATCATAATCAACAATCATGAATAAATCACACAACACTGGGCATTTCATGGTACCTTGTACACAGAGGACCAGCAGCCAGGCAAGACAGGCGGCGAGAGCGGAGTTCATAGTTGTGGCTGTAGACAGGTTCTGGTTCACACTGTAGTGTCTCTTCAGTCTGGACTCCTGATGGCATACAGCAAATGAGACTTCTCCCTTTTATACACTGGGTAGGAGTCACACGAGGCTGTGTGTGGGTGTGCAACATGACAGCAGTTCCACTTTCTAGGGTTCCTTTCATTTTCTCTGCCCCTTCTTGTTTCTTTTAATAAGCCTGTTTCCTGGAATCGGGGATACTTCTTATCCAGAGCATTTGGCTCAGAGAACCATGTTTGTACAGTGTGAAGAAAAGTCTCTGAAGGAATAAATTCCATTGAGGACAACGTCAATGTCAATATAGCTGCATGCAATAAAACATAGTCTTATCATTACAAAATTCAGGTTTTTTCTACACTTATTCTTTTTCCAACATTTCATTTGAAGCTACTTTATACTGTGGACTGATGAGTAAATATTCAGATCCAACATACCATGAATGAATTTATACATCCACTATTCCATCAAGTAAATCGTTCGAAATGTCTTTGCATTATCATTATTATTATTAATTTTCTACAAATTAAGCCTAACACGAGGTTATGTTTGGAAACTTTAGGGTTTTGACGGCTAAGCTATATGCAAAGCTTGGCTGCAGAGCATGAGTTTGAGGAACAGCTGAGGAACAGGTGAGCACTAGACCAGAGGTTCCCAGATGTGATGTTTTTCACCACCTGCATAAGATCAAAGCACTGCAGACTTGCAACCATCAGAGAGCTGAAGGGAAGATACTGTGTGAGGTGAATTTGAGCGGAGCATTGTTCTCGTTCATAGTCATAACTCATTGATATCGCAGAGGCATGAAATATGTATCGATATGATTCAGTGTGACTTACACTTAAGAAGATATTATCTCTCATTTGTAGAGTAAACCTCCATAAATTCAATAAGAAATAATGGAAAAAAGATGTCACAGAACTTCTCAGATAATCATGTTTTTAATTTTCTTCAGCATCAAAGTAATATAGTGATAGCGCTCTGCACGTCCACTGGTAAACTGCAGACAGGAACTGCTAATTGTTCATTTTAATGGCACCAACTTGCCTAAATATTAACACACATAGGCTAAAAAGTAGAGCTTAAAAGCGAATGGCAGTAACCACCTGTAGCTGACATCAGAAGAGCCAGCTTTTATTTTTTGCCGGTTTGGTTCCCAAAAGGCCTGTGTGTTGGTGTATGTAAAATATTGATTTTCTTCTTTTTCACACACAAGTCAAACTTCACCTCTAGCTGCTCAGAAATGGGTCTAGAGACAGGCAGTTCAGTCTAAATGGGAGCATGGATATGTGTTTTGCTCTGTGTAGCATGAAAATGTGTTTTTCTGTTTACCACTGCACTCGAGGCATCAGGTGAAGTGTCCAGATTAAGAATGACCAGACACAAGGGGGACGGCGGAGATTGGTTAACTTTTGCTAAATGGCAAAAATGGACAAATAAAAAATATCTGCAGAGTTTTACATTTACTTTAACAGCGTCTCAGAGTGATAGATTCAAACCAGCATAAACAAATATACATACCCAATTATTTTTTATGCATTTTTTTTGCCATAGAAGGTGTACAAGACAATAAGACAAGCTAGCAAGTAACAAAAGTTATTCTAAAAAGCCAAAAGAGCCACATAAAGATGTTCACTCCTCCGTTAAAGACCAGGAGAAACAGCATGAATTTATAAATCACATTATGAGAATGGTAATGTTCTACGTATCTAAAGAAGAATAAATTTCCTTACATAAATTCATACACCTATAGATTAATTTCAGATATTGGTGTAAGTAAAAAAAAAACAACTTACACTTAAGGGACATATTGTAACAAATCCTCATTAAAACAAAAAAAATCTAAATGAAAGTAGTTTTTCCGGTTTTAGTTTTAACTTGCTGCTGTGTCTTTCCTCTTCTCTGTGGTTTAAGAGAAATTTCCCAAATCAGACATGAGTTGCACAACAGGACTAAGTGTGGGACCCTACTTGTCGATTATGCAACACACTCTTACTGCTGATGCGACAGCCTCTATCAGCCGCCATCCTGTTAATCAGAAATCTTGCTGATGCCGTTTTCTTATAAATGCTTCCTCTGTTTGCTGGAATAGCAATTTCAACGATGCCTAACACTTACACAAAAACACTGCACAAACACACAGAACACTCTTCTTTTTCTTTCGGCTTTTCCCTTTAGGGGTCGCCACAGCGAATCAGTGTCCTCCATCTAACCCTGTCTTCTGCGTCCTCTACTCTCACACCAACTACCTTCATGTCCACTTTCACTACATCCATAAACCTCCTCTTTGGTCTTCCTCTAGGCCTCCTGCCTGGCAGTTCAAAACTCAGTATCCTTCTACCAATATATTCACTATCTCTTCTCAGGACATGTCCAAACCATCTCAGTCTGGCCTCTCTGACTTTATCTCCTAAACCTCTAACATGTGCTGTCCCTCTGATGTACTCATTCCTGATCCTATCCATCCTGGTCACTCCCAGAGAGAACCTCAACATCTTCATCTCTGCTACCTCCAGCTCTGCCTCCTGTCTTTTCCTCAGTGGCACTGTCTCTAGACCAAACAGCATCGCTGGTCTCACCACAGTTTTGTACACCTTTCCTTTCATTTTAGCTGAAACTCTTCTATCACACATCACACCTGACACTTTTCTCCACCCGTTCCAGCCTGCCTGCACACTCTTCTTCACCTCTTTTCCACACTCTCCATTGCCCTGGACTGTTGACCCTAAGTACTTAAAATCCTCCACCTTCTTTATCTCTTCTCCCTGTAACCTCACTCTTCCACTTGGGTCCCTCTCATTCACACACATGTACTCTGTCTTGCTGCGGCTAACCTTCATTCCTCTCCTTTCCAGGGCAAATCTCCACCTCTCAAGCTTCTCCTCCACCTGTTCCCTGCTCTCGCTACATATCACAATGTCATCTGCAAACATCATAGTCCATGGAGATTCCTGTCTAACCTCGTCTGTCAGTCTGTCCATCACCATAGCAAACAAGAAGGGGCTTAGAACTGATCCCTGATGCAGTCTCACCTCCACCTTGAACTCCTCTGTCACACCTACAGCACACCTAACCACTGTCTTACAGTCCACATACATGTCCTGCACCACTCTGACATACTTCTCTGTCACTCCAGACTTCCTCATACAGTACCACAGTTCCTCTCTGGGCACCCTGTCATACGCTTTCTCCAGATCTACAAAGACACAATGCAGCTCCCTCTGACCTTCCCTGTACTTCTCTATCAACATCCTCAAAGCAAATACTGCATCTGTGGTACTCTTTTTTGGCATGAAGCCATACTGCTGCTCACAAATGCTCACTTTTGCCCTTAGTCTAGCTTCAACTACTCTTTCCCATAGCTTCATTGTATGGCTCATCAGCTTTATTCCTCTGTAGTTGCCACAGTTCTGCACATCTCCCTTGTTCTTAAAAATGGGCACCAGCACACTTCTCCTCCATTCCTCAGGCATCTTCTCACTATCTAAGATCCTGTTAAACAACCCAGTCAGAAACTCTACTGCCGCCTCTCCTAGACACTTCCATACCTCCACAGGTATATCATCAGGACCAAGTGCCTTTCCACTCTTCATCCTCTTCAGTGCCTTCCTCACTTCATCTTTACTAATCTTTGCTATTTCCTGATCCACAACAGCCACATCTTCTACTCTTCGTTCTCTCTCATTTTCCTCATTCATCAACTCTTCAAAGTACTCTTTCCATCTTCCCATCACACTGCTGGCACCTGTCAATACATTTCCATCTCTATCCTTAATCACCCTAACCTGCTGCACGTCCTTCCCATCTCTGTCTCTCTGCCTTGCCAATCTGTATAGATCAGTCTCTCCCTCCTTACTGTCCAACCTAACATACAAGTCATCATAAGCTCCTTGTTTGGCCTTTGCCACCTCTACTTTCACCTTACGCTGCATCTCCCTGTACTCCTGTCTACTCTCTTCAGTCCTCTCAGTGTCCCACTTCTTCTTAGCTAATCTCTTTTTCTGTATACACTCCTGCACCTCCTCATTCCCCCACCAAGTCTCCTTATCTACTTTCCTTCCAGATGACACACCAAGTACTCTCCTCCCTGTCTCCCTGATCACATTAGCTGTAGTTCTCCAGTCATCTGGAAGCACCTCCTGACCTCCCAGAGCCTGCCTCAACTCCTTCCTAAAAGTCATGCAACACTCTTCCTTTTTTAGCTTCCACCATTTCGTCCTCTGCTCTGCCTTTGTCCTCTTTGTCTTCCTCACCACCAAGGTCATCCTACACACCAGCATTCTATGCTGTCTGGCTACACTCTCACCAACCACTACTTTGCAGTCACTGATCTCCTTCAGATTACACCGTCTACACAAGATGTAGTCTATCTGTGTGCTCCTACCTCCACTCTTATACGTCACCCTGTGCTCCTGCCTCTTCTGGAAGAAAGTATTCACTACAGCCATTTCCATCCTTTTTGCAAAATCAACCACCATCTGTCCTTCATGCTCCTCTCCTGGATACCGAATCTGCCCATCGCTTCCTCATCGCCCTGTTTCCTGCACCAACATGTCCATTGAAGTCTGCACCAATGACAACTCTCTCATCTCTAGGGATGCTCTGTATGGCTTCATCAAGGTCCGACCAGAATTTCTCCTTCTCCTCCAGCTCACAGCCTACCTGTGGAGCATACCCACTAACCACATTGAACATTACACCTTCGATTTCTAGCTTCAGACTCATCACTCTATCCGACACTCTTTTTACCTCCAGGACATTCCTAACAAGCTCCTCTTTCAAGATAACTCCTACTCCGTTTCTCTTTCTATCTACACCATGGTAGAACAACTTGAACCCTGCTCCCAAACTTCTAGCCTTGCTGCCTTTCCACCTGGTCTCCTGGACACACAGTATGTCTACCTTCCTCCTCTGCATCATGTCAACTAACTCTCTACCCTTTCCTGTCATGGTTCCAACATTCAAAGTCCCTACTCTCAGTCCTAGCCTCTTGGCATTCCTCTTCTCTCTCTTCCTACGAACACACCTTCCTCCTCTCCTTCTTCTACCAACAGTAGTCCAATTTCCACCGGCACCCTGTAGGTGAACAGCACCGATGGCGGTCGTTGTTAACCCGGGCCTCGACCGATCCGGTATGGGATTCATAGATCTGACTCGCATGTTTGATTTGGCAAAAGTTTTACGTCGGATGCCCTTCCTGACACAACCCTCTGTATTTATCCGGGCTTGGGACCGGCACAATAAGACACTGGCTTGTGTCCCCTTGCGGCTACATTAAACACACAGAACACTGGATTATGAAATAAATGTAGATGCCGATCATTATTACAGTTGAAAAACTCTTGACTGATCTGAGCACAGTTTAATTACAGAATGCAAGTTTTTAATAAACGAGCAGACATTTGCCAAGTAGTTTCAAAAGAAAGAGATTTAAAGGGAAATTTAGAATAAATAAAAACAAGGCTGTGCTGGCAGTGGTAGGTGTGAATTAGTGTTAGAGTTTGGACAGTGTTGGACAAACTAGTATTAGTAGTTAGTATCTGCACATTGTGTATCTGGGCAAATACAAACTGCAAACCAACACATGTCAACACGAAGCTGTAAAATCCCACTGGTGTGGCTTTGCCACCGTGATCAGAAACAGATGTTCAGAGGAAAAGACGTCTCATCTCTATAAAGACACACAATACTTCCACGTTTCCTCTCTCCTTGCATCCTTTCCTTGCCTCTCTCCTTGTGTCCTCGGTGGGAGGGACTAAGACTAGGGAAAAGATGCAAGTGAGGGAAATGTGGCCCCCTAGGGGGGCTCCATAGAGACAGCATGCACAGTAATTGAATGGCTGTGGGTATTAGTTGAATGTCCTGTACTACTGCTACGTATTACACTATAAAGCAAATGACATTTAAGCGACGATACTAAAGTGTAGTGTAACGAACCCAGATCCACAAACTGATGCAGTAATGTTGGTCAAATAGTGACATCTATCGATTAAGTTTGTTAACACATGTTACCATTAGCCGCAAACTACTGGCTGGAGCTGCTAAATGAGAGTGCATTGAATTGAATATGAAGAACTTGCAAAAAATACTAGAAAATTGACTTTTCAGCAGGAAAACTCATACTGCCAGAATCATCTGTAGATCAGTTCAAAAGTTTTAAAAGTTTTTAAAGCCAGAATCACCTAAATTTTCAGAGAGGAAACTTTTCAAATATCAAGAATTATAAAGAGAGTTTGGCGTCTTTGTCAAAGCGAAAGCGCTTCTTGTTCTTGAAGCTGGGGATCATGAGGAATAGACACTGTTCAGCCATGCTTCAGTTCAGTGAGTGTGGCTACCATTCAACAGTTCAGTGAATGAATCTTCTAAACAACAGTCTGAAAAGAACTGCTCATCACAGTACGACAGGTAAACTTGAACCTAGGTTTGATTAACTGAAGTTTGCTTGGGATGAAGTCGGCCATTGATTTGTAAGTAAATGGAAAAGTTGAGGGAAACTTATATAATAATGAGCGACTCATTCTCAGTTTTTTTCGGATTTACTTATTGTTGTGAAGGGGACACAAGACATCCCAGTTAAAGCCTTAATGCTGTCTAAACCCTACATTCAAGTTTGTGAAACTCTCATGTAGGATGGTTTGTTATATTGTATTGAAACCAGAATTTAATGTCAGCATTCTTGCCATGTGTGTTTCGGATCGTTATAATTCTTACATTAACAAAATATCAATGTGATTCCTAAAAAAGAAGTTTCAGGTTCAGGCCCTATAGTCAACAGTCATTGTTGTCCTCTGATTTCAGAGCCATAGCTTAACACACATGTTTCAAGGGAGACCTCATACACAGACGAACTTGTTAATCTAAAGTAATAACCCCAAATAAAGGCTATGCGAATGTGTTTGTTTCAGAATATAATGGTGTATGTAATCAGGGATGCAAGAATGGTTTTGATATGCAGTTCCCATGAAGACATCAGCCACTGAGGAATGTAAACACTATTAATCTCAGGAAATAGATAATCATTGTGAGAAACTCTTTCAACGCTGACTTACTTTGAAAGACTCACTACAAGTTTTTAAAGCTTCAAGGCTCCAGACAACTCATAATGCAACACTCTCTGTAGAAAAGCATGTCACAGCAGTACTCTCTCCATTCAAAGAAAATATCTGATGAACATTGTGTCCAGTCCTCAGATATGAAGCAATCCCTGCTTTTTCAAACCTAATGCCCAGGAAAAAGTATCATCCTATAATCATGTCAATATGAGTATCACAGGAACACAGAATTACCACAGGAATTTACAGCAGAAATCATATGGTTCATATGTTTGTAAGGTAATGGCACAGTGTTATTTGCTTGTTTTAATACAGTTATCCCAAGGCTTGATATCCAGAGGGACACTTGATGTTGTCATTTTACACTACAAAAATCACTTTCAGTCACGAGAACAATCAAAAGCCCAGATCTCAAGCACCTAGATTGTGGTGCTTTTTGCAGAGTTACAGTAACAACTAGAAGGGCACTCGGAGCCCTCTGTCAAGGCCAGTGTCTAACAACATACACCAGACTTCCCATCTTATTTTGGATGGTTTGGTTTCCTCCTTGTAGGACAGTGAAGAATTTTCAGATCCACACACCTTCATCTTTGCATGTGTCACACCCCTGCTTGTCTAACCTGCCAGGAATGCGGTAGTAGTCACATTTTATACACAAAGGCGCATTTAAGACACACTTGTGTGGGCAGACAAATTTTACGAACATTTTGCTGTGTTTTACGGTGTAGTTCAAGCAGAAACCCCAGGTAAGTGCTACTCTAGCATATACTGTATTTATTGTGTGATCATCTAACAATAAGACTAATCATATCTTTAGAGCTTATGAGCCTGCTCTCTTAGATGGTTCAGTATACTCTCTGTCTTAGGTGTAACAGAAGTTAATCTGTATTAGGGCTATTTAATATTCCCTAAGAGAGTGGGTAGTGATCTTCTAGCTATCTTCGTATCATTCTTATCATAGTTATCATCTTACAGATAAATGATCCTCTTTGGTTTTTGCTTCGGTTGTTTGTACAACGTATGGAATTCAAACCTGTGGCTGCAATGCATATAGATATACACATACACATATGCTATATGAAAATGAGCTATTTAAATCATAATTGTCCCCTTATATCCATATATTACAAACGTTTATGAGACATTAGTGTCCAACATATAGCTGTAGTAAGCAGAGTAGACTGATAGCCATTGTCAAACTTAAATCTGCCTGGTGTCACAGATGGCAAAGAGAAAAGCTGCTGGTAACTCCAGAGCTGCCAGACGACGATTCTGGTGGCATCTGAGACGGCGATGGAGGATGCTCGGGCTGTTTGAGATCAACCCAGAGCATGATTTCTACCATCTGACATCCATGATAAAAGAAGGCATTCATGCTTCTATCCAGTCCACTATGGACACACCAGGCCAGGTGAACAGTCTTCTCATTTAAGGCCACTGGTTGAATTGCAAATATGAAACCATGCAGACATAACTTCACTTGTAAACACTGGACCTTTCTCACAGGATCCACTCACAGCTGAGCATTTCAAGGCAGAGGAAACTCAAATCCATGAGGCAAGTGGTCATTTCCCCTGAAAACTCTTTTTTTTCAGTTATTTAATTATAACAGCAAATTTTAAAGCTTTGCTCTGTTTTCAGACCCGTTGTCAATTTTGATCGTATCTTCAAACATCCTTGCCCATTCAGACTTTTTGTTTTTTCTATGAGTTCCTGTCAAGCAGATGAACACAAACACCATGAAATCTCCAAAACTTCTTTTTGATCCTTACCTCCAGGGGTTTGAGATACAGACGTTTGCAGCTTCAGTGTTTGCTAAACTGAGGAATTCACTGGGCATCACAGAAGTGGAATACATCAACTCCCTCTGCTTAGGTGGCTGCTACCTCCAGTTTGTCAGCAACTCCAAAAGCAAGGCGGATTTCTTCGTCACGTAGGCATAATCCTTTGTTACACAAAGAAACCTTTCATCGAACAACCCTTTATCTTATTTCATCCTGACTTTAGTTTCCAACTAAAGTAACTAATCTAACAGCCAAAATGTCCTCATCCTCAATATCCAACATTTAGGGCCCCTCTAAGAAGTAGTGTGGCCTTTATGTGCTGAGATGGAAGGATTGTGGAGGATGGGTTGGTGCACAGGCAGAAGTAGCATGTAAAATACCGTTTGACAATATTGGTTCATATGCTGTGCATAGTACCTCCTAAACAGAGAAAGATGCATTGACCAGTCACTTGTACCACAAAATGATTTATCATATATGCAGTGAAAAAAAGAAATGTTATTGAACAGTTTAAAAAAACAAGAGGAGGCTTTTTTTAATCACCCACACCAGCCAGAGTCTGTACTGGTCCAGGTTTTAAAACCTGTACCTGCCCCACATCCACAAAAGTCAGCATCAAAACTGACCCAGATCCAAGCGGGTAAGTAGATAGTACAGACAGAAGCCGTAATGGCATGTTTGGGCAATTACACAAGTTATAAGAATAGATAAATAAGATTGTGATGGCAAGATGCACCCTCTGTATTTTTAAATTTTCTGATATGGAATATGAATATGACTTGGTAACCTTTTCTCCCACTAAAGACCTGTTCCAAGAGATTCCAAGCTTATACTGTGAGATTATGTCCAGAGTAGAGTCCAACTAACAAATCTCCAAATCCCATTTCCATTGGTTTGTTCTGAGATTTAAGGACTAATTCAAGACTTTTTCCGTTGGTTACCTAAGGAATGATAATTTGAATATGACTCATTATACATGTGTTTAACAGAACCATGGAGTTTAGATCTATTATTTAGCCTATTCACTGTATGGTTTGCAGAACTGTAGTCATGCCAGCAGCTGTAGCACATTTGAGTTTTCCAGCACAGACAAGTAATCAACCTTTGATTTTTATTAACTGTAACATGATCTTTTTTCTTTGTATCTATACCACAGTATCTATGCAAGTGTAGAAAGTAAGAATTTTAAAATTGTTGGCAATGGATATGAAAAACTACTTTGTCATCTGACATATTCTCGGGGTTTGTGAAATCATCCAATATGGCTGTTCTTCCTGGTGATAGGGCTGTGCTTGCTTTTAGGAATGACAAGAGGTTCTTCCTAAAGACCCAGAGCAGGCGTGAGGTCAGGTTTCTCCTGTCTTTCTCCAATCTGCAGGCATACATGGACCACTTGGAGAAATACCCTCATTCACTGATGGTGAGATTTCTAGGTAAGAGCAGCTTCATTTAACAGAGCAGAGTAAGTCATCTCCACTGCTGGTGTAGATTCACACTGTTGCACCATGATAAATTCTGATACAGGAACCTGTCACTGTGGGGCGCTAGAGGTCCTCAGGAGGACAAAAGTTGTGCTTGTCTAAGCAAAAGGAACTGTTGCTTATTTTGCCCCAATTCAGTACTTCCCAAACTTTGGCTGTCAAACTTGCTTTTGGGTATGGAAATCTTTTCAGAAGCCTGAACATGTAGAACTGAAGCAGAGCCTTAAAGAGCCAAAGGAAATTTGATCCAAATAAAAACAATTGTTTCAGTCAGCCTCGACTTTAATACAAATTTTATTTGTCATTTTTGATTATCATTTTGAAACAAGGTAAAAAAAAAGAAAAGAAGAAAGAAACAAACAAAAATAAATCACAATATTCACACAAGGGATCACAAATGCATTTATTCAGTGCTGCACACTAAGAAAAAATACAATAAAAAGGAAATAAAGCAAGTGCAAAGATAGCAAAGTGCAAGTTGTGTAAAGTGTAATGAACAGTGCTGTTACACGTGTAACATGTGACATGTGCCTCAGTTCACAATAAAAGTAAAAGGTTTTCCTAGGTTAAAATGCAGATATAACAATTTCTAAAAACACCTGCTACAATGAAAATAGAGAACCTGAGAAGTAGCTACAAGAATAGTGGCATTAGCAGGACAGTGTAAGTCACAAATTTGTGTTTGAGGTAGGTGTGTGTGTGTGTACGTGTGTGTGTGTGTTTGTGTGTTTCTGTGTGTGTGTGTGTGTGTGCATGTGCGTGCGTGCGTGTGCGTGTGCATGGTGTGTAAGTGTGTGTGAGTGTGAGTGTGACTCTACAGTCAGGGGCAGGTGGCAGCCAATGATCTTTTCTGATGTTCTCACCATCTACAGTGTCTAATGTCCAGTTTCTGGTCTGTCAGAACCAGTTCCTAGTTCCTTGACCTTCTTAGGTTACTTGTGATATGCATGGCCAGACATCTGGTGCAACGAACCGTCTCTACTGCGGAACCATTGATGAGTAAAAGTGGGGAGTGATCCATAATGTTCGCTCTGAAGTCATTGATTATTTCTTTCATCTTTTCAGTGGTAAGAGACAGATAATTGCTCTCACACAAAGTAGTTAGCTGCCTCACCTTGTCTCTGGACCCAGACTCCTCATTATTGGTACACAGCCCACAACAGTTGCGTCGTCAGCAAGCTTATTATTGTGATGTTCCACACGTTGCTTTCTCTGTGGGTCCAATCAAAAGCTATGCTTGTGTTAAGACAATGCAGAGACCAGTGTCATCTTGTAATTGTTACATTGGACTTAAGACCTGGTTCCAGGTGGTTGCTTCGCCCTTAGACTGTAGCAAGACCTCAAGGTACATGATTCTCATCATAAGAATCATGTAATGCATCCTGGTCCTGCTGAAAAATTCACTTTTTTTTTAAGCAGAAAGAGAAAATGCACACACATATGCAAAAATTACATCTTTCTTTTACCCTTTCCAGGTGTCCATAGGATCGTTATTCCAAATCAAATACAGGTATATAATCAACATAAAAACCAGTAGGTCGTTATATCCACTATATTCCTACAGCATCAGTACTTACAACGCAGTATTGTCTCTCTGCTCTCCAGAAGTACTTCATTGTGATGCAGAGTGTGTTTTACCCTGATGAGAGGATCAATATTAGGTACAGTATGTTTTCCCCCTGTTCTGTTGTGTTAATTTCTGGTATATTTTCTGGGTTTATAAAGAGACGTTCTTGTTGCATAGGTACGACATTAAAGGCTGTGAGGTGGGCAGATGGACCAACCCTGACACAGGTGGGAAACAAATGATCAAAGTGCTCAAGGACAATAACTTTGAAGGACAATACATTGCATTAGGTAAGTGTCCTCAACCCTACGCTCACTTACTCTACTTATTTCCATAGTCATATGAATTATACTGTTGATCATTCCAGGTTAATTGGTTCAGCTACAGAACAACATTGAGCCACATGCAATGAATATGTATAATGGTACACTAAATTGTGTGATTACTGCAGGTCAAGAGAAATCTTGGTTTGCCAATCAATTGAAAGTGGATGCTGCCTTTCTTCAAGAGCTTAATGTGCTGGACTATAGCCTCCTGCTTGCCCATCAGCCTCTGCACCAAGATGAGCTTGAAGGAAAACACTCTTTGGCAAATCTTGTCATTCGTGCCACAAGGTAGGTAGTTCCATGCATTCTTTGAGCAAGTACAAAGCCAGCTGTTGTGCAGGAGACACAGCTAGTTTAATAACGATCTTGATAATATTTGTTACTACTGTGAATATAATTTTCCCTGGATAGAGTTGCGTTTCATATATTTGAAATGTAATTCTAGATATCTGATATTCTTACTAGTAACATTTCCAAGCCGCCATATCGATAATTTAATTTTGACAAGTATGAACCGAATTTTAGATATCTAGAATTCTATTCATCATATCTGTAATGTAAGAGCGATTGTAGATAACTACAAAAAACATTACCACTATTGAGAATTGTGAGCGTTGATATCAACAATTGACATTCCAACATCTGAAAATTGAATTGTTGGTATTACAAAATACTGTATGCATGTTCAAATTGTAAATACAAGTCAAAGTTGAATTACAGATATCTGTGACGGAGTTTGGATAGAGGTCAATTCTAGAAGTTGACTACTTTTAATTAAGTTACACATAGCTAATACAGATATATTTTCTTATAATCCTAGAACTTCTCACGCCCAAACCTAACCAACCAAGCCAATCAGAGGCATAGTAGGATGGGCTTTTGCCCACCTCGGGTGGGAAAAGAAAATTCTGCTGCTCTCCCCTCTGCTTGAGAAGCCTCAGTCCTTGCCGAAAGGACATGGTCACGCCCACAAAAAAGACAGAAATGAAAAACGCAACTGCTAGTAGTCAACCTAGCTCCCGCTGATATTAGCCTGGTGTGACCGCAAAAGGGAAGGAAATGAAAAGATGAATGCAACCAGGCAGAATCAGACCATTTATGGGACAGAACTCTGTATTAGGACATAAAGACAGATATCGCCTCCTCTTGGGAATTGTTCTAACAGATGCCTATTTTCATCTTCAACTTGTCAAGCATGACTTGCCTTGCTGTCCTGATTTTTCACCACTAACATTGGAAAAATAAGGAGCCGGTATACTCTGCAAGTTGTGACCAAAATCGCATCCAACAAGCTGCAGACACTACTCCTAATGTCTTTATTTCCCTCCCTTTCCACCTCTTTGCCATTGCTGTCAGTAATTTCATATCATCAACTGCCCCCTGAACTGCATAGTGCCTCAGGGCTCTGTCCTAGGTTCCCTTCTATTTTGTATCTACATGCTTCCACTTGGCCAAACTATACTTAATAATGGCAGTGGGGAATGGCTAATGTGGTGAACTTACAAACAGAGCACTTTATTTTCTAGAAAATGTTAATGAAATAATTATCTAACCAAATTATGGTGTTCCCTTTTTCCCCGCTACAGTAACAAAAGAGGTCAGACAGCAAAAAACAGCATACATCAACAAGTGGATAAACTCAGTGAACTGACAGTATCTGAGATCCAACCTTTCTAGGAGCAAGCAGTTGATTATCCAGACTGTGATCTTCCAGCTTGGTTGCAGATCTCTTCTTGAGAGACTGGATGACTTCTGCAGTAACAAGTGGACCCATATCCTAGTATGTTCACTGCCTTAGAAAAAAAAACCATCAGAAATGAGCTACAGCCTTTTTCTGGCATTTGAATGATCTGAATGATTGAAGGTTATGGGAGATTTAAATACTGACAGTAAAATATCCTTCAGCACAGTAACTCAAGTATAAGGCTGTGAAAGTTCAACTCTTATGCAGGTGATAAATGAACCACATTGCCACACCGCAGAGGTGGAGTGAAAAGCTGGCCATCATAAAGTGGGTGACGTCACAATATCTTTTCAGAACGTGGATAACAGCACAGCTTTTCCAGGAAGACATTCAAAAGAGAAATTCAGGCCTCACATCAAAGTGCTGTCGTTGTTTCTCAGACATGGATGATGTGCAGATGATGAAGGAAACTTCCCTGACACCGGCTTGATTGCATAAAACAAGTGTATTACAAAAAAGACCAGCGTCGATAGGGCACCATGGTTTGCCTGGGAGACGACTCGTGGCCAGAATGAATCTCTCCCCGAATTACAGCTCAAAACTCCCTTGTATAGGTTTTTATATAGGTGAAATCTTCATGAAATCTTATCATAACATATAGTATCAGTCAATAACGGGGCCCCACTTCTCAGAACAAAGGGTCACCAGTTTCTTCAATTTCCAGGAATGGGGATCTGTCCTATATAATCATTTCAAAACTAGGGGAAAGGTAACCTATGTCGCATATCAGATACTACAGTGCCATTCATTTCTTCTATAGTCTTCGCTACACTACCCATCATTGCTCCTGTTACAAAAATGTAAGTTGGGCATCTCTTTCCCATTGACGTGGAAACACTGCTACTTTTCAAGTACAAAGCATTGATTCAAAATCTACCACCATACCTGACAGGGCTCCTCAAGTATCAAGATTCTGTATTCTCAGGGGTGGAAGAAGTAATTGAAAATTGTACTAAAGTAAAAGTACTGTTTCCTCGTAAAATATGTGCTTCTCTACAAAGCAAACATCACAGTCTTGTCTTTTTTCATCTTCTGTATTGGGTATTTATATGATCACAATTTCCTGCCATAGGATTATGTTTTTAATCATAAATGAGCATTCCTAAGAACTAGTGTGGTCTCATTAGCATAGAGTTACGAAAAAGGTGAAACCCGGTTCAGTTTTCTGGACTCATTCACAATAAGCCCTGTCTTTCTGAGCAATCTTTATGAAACAACGTGTTCTGTGAATTCCTTTTGTCTCTCCTACAGGTCTGTGGACTTGGATGGAAGTCCCACAGGGTCAGACCCCCCCACCGTTCCATTGCTGGAAGAGAGTCTGGATGAGATGGCACCACATATTCCAGACTGTGGGTCAGGCCAGCCACAGGCAGCAGCTGAGGGCACTGGTGAAGTGATCGCCCTCCAGGAGATGCACTGCCCTGAGAAAGAAACCAGGAATCACTCAATACTGCAGGAATTCCATGAGCATCATCACCGGCTACTGCCCAACTGCAAAAATGCCATTCATGTGATTGACGGGCCAGACCGACGCTATTTTGTGGGCATTATAGACATTTTTACTGTCTACAACTGGAAGAAAAGACTGGAGAACCTGTGGAAAAGCCTCCGCTACCCAGGAAGGGGCTTTTCCACAGTTGGACCCACCAAGTACTCACGACGGTTCTGCCAGTGGATACAGGATCACACTCAGTGAAAAAATACAGAAAAGGCTCACAAATGATAAACACGGCACTTGCTGTTTGACCACCATTTCCACTCAAGTCACTGAAGTGTCAAATTCACTTTATTATAGAGTTATAAATTATAGAGTATACAGTTTTCTTTCTGATAATATACTGTTTCCTATTCAGAAAAAATAAAGTAAAAATAAGATGTGTCCTGTTTACAAGCATGTTCAAGTAAAATACAAACTTTACAACAGTTTACAAACAATTGTAAACATTCTCTCTGTATCTTTTAAATCACAAACAATGGCAAAACAAGTCAAAGCGAAATTGTACATGTGCCAGTGGATATGTTAACCACGAACAAGACACGGTTCGAGTGTATCGAGTGCAAGTAGTACAATTTAGGAGTAATGGATTTTAAAAAAAATAAAATAAATTAGACACACCTTTTACATATTTTAATAATGCTACTAAATCTATGGCAAAAATCCTTCAATAGTAAAGACTGCCCTTTAGTTATAACTGACATTTTAGTTCTGATCTTTTTTAGGCCTTTATATGCAGAGTTTGTGTTTCACAGCGCTGCTGGACGAGCATCATCCATTCAAACTCAAACCAGGTCAATCTAGTTTAATAGCAGTATTATAATAAGACAAGAGGGTCCAGAGATTTTTCATGCATTATCCACTGCATGGGTGTGAATTGGGACAAACCAAGGCTACGTTCTGACAGACTTTCACTCTGTGTGAAAAAACGCAGGATGGGCAACGAAGTGGAGTCATCCGAAAAGACGCAGTGGCAAAAAAAAGTTGAATCTGGTTCAGCTGCATTGGCCGGTCATGTATGATGGGGTCCAAAAGCCTGACACCACTTTGCCATCTCAAATATCTAGTGGATGACTTTGTAACGTGAAGGCTGTTTGTCTGCCGTTTGCCTTCAAATTGTCATGACTGGAGATAAAACAGCTGCTGCCATGGCAACACTCCACAGCTGTGAAATCCTGCCTGAGTGTTACTAACCCCTGTGCTGTGTTTTAGCATCTAATAAGCTTTTACACTCATATATTTCTTCCTGCGGCCGGACGTCATTGTCTCACTGGTGCATGCAACAACACACATTTTAACACGTACTGTATACTGCCTAACACACTGAATGCAGCCTAACATGGATACACAGATGACCATTCACATAGAGCAAGTCTGTACTCTTTGAGATATAATTAAATCAAAGAGCTGCTCTGCTGACTGAACTCCTGACTTGTGCATTTCCGGCTCGTCTTCCTCCGAGTGATGCGGTTGCACTCGATTGTCAAGTCTACAGCAACACTGACAATCACATGGAAGATGGAGGGGCTGGTTCGCTCTGCCGTGCCGTGCAAGCTTCGATCAAGTCACTTGTGTTCAGGTATTAATGTGTTACAGCCTCTGAAAGATTTCCATGTCCTCCTCTGCAAGTGAGGGTTTAACAAGAGGAGAGCAAGCGGGGCCGATCTCTTTGTCCATTGGCTGTAGCTAGCTGTGGCTTTTCTCATGTCGTCCAGAGGCCACTGTGAGTTTTTGACCACGGTGAGCTCGGGCTGGGCCAGACCCTGAGGTTGCATCCTTGGCCTGAGGAACTCAGCGGCCAGTTTGTCCTGAGGATGTTAAAGGATCAGCTAGCTGTAGGGCTGAGGATTGGCTCCCAGTGCTCTCATTACTCTCGCTTATTAGATCCACCTCAGGCAACCAGTTTCTCTGACTCGAGTCCATTGTGTCACTCAGCATGAAGGAAACCTTGGATGATGTCTTTCCTACCTTTCTAATGCCATCCCTTCTGACAGAGCAGAGGTCCGTGACCTGCTTGTCTGTGACCACCTCCAGATTCTTGCCAATAATCCAGAAGAAGTCGCGGAGGCACTTCAGAGTCTCCTGACAGTTCCTTAAGACTCTCTTGATACAACTTAATGTTGTTGTCTAAGGGAAGCTTTGGCCTGATCCAGCTCTTTCTTCAGGAGCTCCAGCTTTCCTCCCCATTGACATATTATAAGGACACATGTATTCTTAACTGTCCTCTTTGTCAAGGTCAACACAAATGATTAGGAATATCTTTTGTTTTCATGAAGACGAACCTCATATATGTGAGATTAACGCTGATGTTGGGGGTTTTTTCAGCCATGTTTCAGATAAACAAAGTTGGTGGTAGAAAGTAGGAAGAGAGTCTGTGGCAAGGTGTCTTGTTTTGTCACTCTTTGATTTGATAGTACGTTAGTTAAGTTGGCCACCCAGTGGTCCCCTGGGCTTCGCCAGACGTTCACAAGAAACCCTAGAATGGTTTGCATGTTGAAAGAGTTTTAAAAGTCATTGTTTAATTATTGCTGGTTTCAGTGTACAAAGTTTACATGGAGATGGGAACTCATCAAGGAAAGTGTTTTGGCAACTGTGCAAACAGGTGGATAAAGTGGGACATCAACACCAATGCCAGTTTTCAGCTCTGCCACATCTGCTCAACCTCATTTTCAAGTTTTACTTGAGGTCCAGTTCCATGGAGATGCCAGGATCAAGTCTGAGATGAATGTTCACTGATATTAATTGAATCAAGAGTAAAAAGATCAATAAATTCCAATAGTGCTTGTATTGCTTCCTTGTGTCCTTATGGTTTCAAATATGCTGGAGGGGGGAGTGTGTGCTGGTCTGTGATATAAGACACTGTTGTAGATGCCAAACAGGCAAACTGACCAGGGGTATGTGAGACCTGAGATTCCTTCCTGCTACAAAGCTACTGGTCGGCTTGACATCTGGGCTTGGCCATAGAAAGAGAATAAAAGAAGCACCCCACAACACAACAAGATATCAAGGTAATGCCCTTGCATGGAGTTTAATGATGCATGTTGATTCTGCTTAACTGTTGCTGAGGTCTTGCTGATATAAAGTTTTGAAAGGTTGATTTCAGGGCGACAGTACCTGCATGACTGCACACCTCCACTTCTGCCTTGTTTTTAATTATAGTCCCTCATAGTTACTCCTTAAAACCTCCTGTAAGCCCTCCAGCCAAGACAAACAATACTTTGCCCAGTTGTTAAGTCAACAAAAAAGCTAGGACACAGTTTAAGATCACGAGTTACTAAACACTGAATTGTGAGAAACCATATATTCTCTACAACCATCCCTCTCTGCTGACTTCTAAAGCCGGTTCCAGGTCTGATGTCCCTGAGTATAGGGAAACACAAGATGGCACCATGCACTGAATTAGGCTTGGCCCTCATTGGAATTCAAAAAAACAATAACAACATCAGTGTTGCACCTTACCGATGCTCTTGTTACTGAATGGGAGCAAAATCCTGCAGCCAGGTTCCAGGTTGATTGGTTTTTCCACATACTTTTGGCCTGCACAGTGTAGGACCTATAGAGTGCAGATGTGTTTACACCACATTGAGTTGCTTTGATGTAAAATAACTACTGACTGGTGAAGATAAGCACAGGTTCCATTTGTGTTGTGTTAGCATGCAGGAGGAGAAAAAAAACCAGAACAGTCAGTCCCATCAGATGTTTTATTTTTTGATTATGTAAAAATTTAAATAGATTATTTACTTCATATATACAAGTTGATATAACTTAAGTAAAGAGAACAGAAACAGAAGACTGGCCGTTGAACATTTGCACACTTCATTCTCACTGTATATACATTTGAAAAGTCAACATCTCCAGTTCTAACAGTGTTTCCCTTCCACTATATCCTCTCCAGTGCAGAGTCCTACAGCTTGGATGTGCTGTGGACTGTTGTTGAGCTCCAGGTATTCGTTTGCCCAGTAGCCACCGTCGTGCTCGCCGCTCCTTTACTCCTGCGCCTGAATCAACATAGGACACTATTAGTAAAAAGCAGTGGAAATGTGAAACATTGACAGCAGCCTTTCATATTGGAGGCCCTGAGCATCAAACACTGTTATTTTGTGTGAAGGTTGTCTAGTCAAGCTGCTCTTACTTATTGTTGTTTTCCAGGATGAGCTGTCCAAGTCGTGACCTTGGACTAATACATTTTTCCTTGTTTCCTGTTATTGTGACACTGGGAGAGAAGACAGTGGTATTAGAGAGAACCAGAAGAATGCAGGAGAATGAGGTGTTAGTAAACATGGCTTAATTCAGCTCCTTTACTCACATGATCTCTGTTTGTTTACAGAAGATACTTGGCGGGTGGATTACTGCCTTTTTCATGATGAACTTTGGGTGGATCCTGCTGATGTGACCGTTCCAACACTTGCAGTTACTAGAACTTTCCATTTGCCCTATGGGAAGAAAAGACACATCCTGATTAACTACTGATCCTCCTTCAGGTCAGTCGGCAGACTTCAGAATGAGCATGTTTGTGTGTTTCGTAAGTGGCAGGGCTGCTCTGGAGGCAGAAATATTCTCAGTGGTTGAATTCACCTTCAGTGGAAAGAGTTTGTCAGCTATCAGCTTTGTCAGACAGTGTAAATGGTCAGATGTAAATGTAATCAAGCCTGGCATTCTCGCTAATAACTGAGAAAAACACACCTGCTTGTGTCTGTCTGTTGTTTGATGCTGAGCAGGTTGTGGACAGTGGCTTTATCAGAACTTTTTACTGAAAAGAGCTTCCTGTCGCTGCTGAAACTGAAGCAAAGGCAGTGCAGTGGACTCTAAACCAAAAAATGAGCTTAAAGACGCCAAAATAGTCTGAAGAGCTGAGATGAGTCGTTTTATCCAATGTTGACAAAAAATGTTGATTGATGCAGCTTTAAGGTTTTATGCCAAGAAAACTGTAATGTCCCTGCATGTATCCTACTGGTAGCTGCAAAGATTTTAACTGGAAACTTGCAATTACACAATTGTTGCACAACAATTGGCTACTTTGAGCTGCATTGCTTCTTGTAGCAGGAAACAAAGATCAGTCAGTGTCCTGTGTTAACTCCCCATCATAATCATAATCAACAATCATGAATAAATCACACAACACTGGGCATTTCATGGTACCTTGTACACAGAGGACCAGCAGCCAGGCAAGACAGGCGGCGAGAGCGGAGTTCATAGTTGTGGCTGTAGACAGGTTCTGGTTCACACTGTAGTGTCTCTTCAGTCTGGACTCCTGATGGCATACAGCAAATGAGACTTCTCCCTTTTATACACTGGGTAGGAGTCACACGAGGCTGTGTGTGGGTGTGCAACATGACAGCAGTTCCACTTTCTAGGGTCCCTTTCATTTTCTCTGCCCCTTCTTGTTTCTTTTAATAAGCCTGTTTCCTGGAATCGGGGATACTTCTTATCCAGAGCATTTGGCTCAGAGAACCATGTTTGTACAGTGTGAAGAAAAGTCTCTGAAGGAATAAATTCCATTGAGGACAACGTCAATGTCAATATAGCTGCATGCAATAAAACATAGTCTTATCATTACAAAATTCAGGTTTTTTTCTACACTTATTCTTTTTCCAACATTTCATTTGAAGCTACTTTATACTGTGGACTGATGAGTAAATATTCAGATCCAACATACCATGAATGAATTTATACATCCACTATTCCATCAAGTAAATCGTTCGAAATGTCTTTGCATTATCATTATTATTATTAATTTTCTACAAATTAAGCCTAACACAAGGTTATGTTTGGAAACTTTAGGGTTTTGACGGCTAAGCTATATGCAAAGCTTGGCTGCAGAGCATGAGTTTGAGGAACAGCTGAGGAACAGGTGAGCACTAGACCAGAGGTTCCCAGATGTGATGTTTTTCACCACCTGCATAAGATCAAAGCACTGCAGACTTGCAACCATCAGAGAGCTGAAGGGAAGATACTGTGTGAGGTGAATTTGAGCGGAGCATTGTTCTCGTTCATAGTCATAACTCATTGATATCGCAGAGGCATGAAATATGTATCGATATGATTCAGTGTGACTTACACTTAAGAAGATATTATCTCTCATTTGTAGAGTAATCCTCCATAAATTCAATAAGAAATAATGGAAAAAAGATGTCTCAGAACTTCTCAGATAATCATGTTTTTAATTTTCTTCAGCATCAAAGTAATATAGTGATAGCGCTCTGCACGTCCACTGGTAAACTGCAGACAGGAACTGCTAATTGTTCATTTTAATGGCACCAACTTGCCTAAATATTAACACACATAGGCTAAAAAGTAGAGCTTAAAAGCGAATGGCAGTAACCACCTGTAGCTGACATCAGAAGAGCCAGCTTTTATTTTTTGCCGGTTTGGTTCCCAAAAGGCCTGTGTGTTGGTGTATGTAAAATATTGATTTTCTTCTTTTTCACACACAAGTCAAACTTCACCTCTAGCTGCTCAGAAATGGGTCTAGAGACAGGCAGTTCAGTCTAAATGGGAGCATGGATATGTGTTTTGCTCTGTGTAGCATGAAAATGTGTTTTTCTGTTTACCACTGCACTCGAGGCATCAGGTGAAGTGTCCAGATTAAGAATGACCAGACACAAGGGGGACGGCGGAGATTGGTTAACTTTTGCTAAATGGCAAAAATGGACAAATAAAAAATATCTGCAGAGTTTTACATTTACTTTAACAGCGTCTCAGAGTGATAGATTCAAACCAGCATAAACAAATATACATACCCAATTATTTTTTATGCATTTTTTTTGCCATAGAAGATGTACAAGACAATAAGACAAGCTAGAAAGTAACAAAAGTTATTCTAAAAAGCCAAAAGAGCAACATAAAGATGTTCACTCCTCCGTTAAAGACCAGGAGAAACAGCATGAATTTATAAATCACATTATGAGAATGGTAAAGTTCTACGTATCTAAAGAAGAATAAATTTCCTTACATAAATTCATACACCTATAGATTAATTTCAGATATTGGTGTAAGTAAAAAAAAAAAACTTACACTTAAGGGACATATTGTAACAAATCCTCATTAAAACAAAAAAAATCTAAATGAAAGTAGTTGTTCCGGTTTTAGTTTTAACTTGCTGCTGTGTCTTTCCTCTTCTCTGTGGTTTAAGAGAAATTTCCCAAATCAGACATGAGTTGCACAACAGGACTAAGTGTGGGACCCTACTTGTCGATTATGCAACACACTCTTACTGCTGATGCAACAGCCTCTATCAGCCGCCATCCTGTTCATCAGAAATCTTGCTGATGCCGTTTTCTTATAAATGCTTCCTCTGTTTGCTGGAATAGCAATTTCAACGATGCCTAACACTTACACAAAAACACTGCACAAACACACAGAACACTGGATTATGAAATAAATGTAGATGCCGATCATTATTACAGTTGAAAGAGTCTTGACTGATCTGAGCACAGTTTAATTACAGAATGCAAGTTTTTAATAAACGAGCAGACATTTGCCAAGAAGTTTCAAAAGAAAGAGATTTAAAGGGAAATTTAGAATAAATAAAAACAAGGCTGTGCTGGCCGTGGTAGGTGTGAATTAGTGTTAGAGTTTGGACAGTGTTGGACAAACTAGTATTAGTAGTTAGTATCTGCACATTGTGTATCTGGGCAAATACAAACTGCAAACCAACACATGTCAACACGAAGCTGTAAAATCCCACTGGTGTGGCTTTGCCACCGTGATCAGAAACAGATGTTCAGAGGAAAAGACGTCTCATCTCTATAAAGACACACAATACTTCCACGTTTCCTCTCTCCTTGCATCCTTTCCTTGCCTCTCTCCTTGTGTCCTCGGTGGGAGGGACTAAGACTAGGGAAAAGATGCAAGTGAGGGAAACGTGGCCCCCTAGGGGGGCTCCATAGAAACAGCATGTACCCACAGTGATTGAATGGCTGTGGGTATTAGTTGAATGTCCTGTACTACTGCTACGTATTACACTATAAAGCAAATGACATTTAAGCGACGATACTAAAGTGTAGTGTAACGAACCCAGATCCACAAACTGATGCAGTAATGTTGGTCAAATAGTGACATCTATCGATTAAGTTTGCTAACATTTGTTACCATTAGCCATAAACTACTGGCTGGAGCTGCTAAATGCATTGAATATGAAGAAAAAAGACTTTTCAGCAGGAAAACTCAAACTGCCAGAATCATCTGTAGGTCAGTTCAAAAGATTTAAAAGTTGTTAAACCCAGAATCACCTAAATTTTTAGAGAGGAAACTTTTCAAATATCAAGAATTATAAAGAGAGTTTGGCGTCTTTGTCAAAGCGAAAGCACTTCTTGTTCTTGAAGCTGGGGATCATGAGGAATAGACACTGTTCAGCCATGCTTCAGTTCAGTGACTGGGACTAAAGAGTCAGTAGTTCACTGAAGTCATTGTCATGTTTATAAAACCAGTTTGAGACTCTTACTTTGTCACATGAAGCATAATCCTGCTGGAAGTATTAGAATCTGAGAGCTCTGAGTATTGTCAGCAACAATATTCAGATAAGCTGTGCTCCTTTCTGTCAGTTCCAATCAGTCTGGTCATTCTCTTCAGTCTCTCATCAACAAGGCTTTTCCTCCACAGAAAATATCAAACAGTCAATGACCACAATATTTCCTCATTTTGATGTTTGATGTTAACATCAGCTGAAGCTCTTGAAGTGTATCTGCAGGATTTTATATACTGCACTACTTCTGGAAGATTTGCCCAAATTGAATGAATAAGCAGGTATAGAGGTGTTCATAATAAATTGCTCGATGAGACTATACTGTCATAGTAAGCTCTTAATTTGAGTTAGTATGCAACTAAATCAAGCTACTTATATGGTGTTGAACTTGTGAGGAAATAACACAAGTGTTGTCCTCATTTGAGACTTCTGAATGATCTTCAAAAAGAGGCAGCAAAATATTTCATATTATTTTTTCTTTTTCTGGAGCTGATTGACCCCAAGCCACAACCATTTTTAATTTCTTCCAGCTTTGAGTAGCTCCTCGATTTCCTTTGTGCATTACGTTGTGGGACACCAAGTGTTTTAGGTGAACAGACTCAAAACCTGGTTAGTATGTGATATCGTACAAAAAGATGGAAAGTGGAATATGAAATTCTAACGCTAAGTGCTACTAAGCTGAAAACAGAGCCTATATACAGACATGTACTCTCAATTTCATGCTGTCTCTCCTGCTGCACTATGCTTGGACAAGCCCTGGTGAAGTTGACAGGAAACACGTGCAGAATACCCTGCTTGGTGCCTGCAGGTTTTGCACTGCCAGGAAAATTTCATGTGTTAAAAAATAGTCGTGCTCTATGTGAGAAATACATTCATGATCTGATGTGCATATTTTTGCTTGTGAGAAAAAAGTTTATTTGTCACTGTTCACATTACACTAGTCACACCTATAGTGTGCACATAGCCCTGAGCAATAACTGTTAATAAATGCTTTTAAAATTGTTCTAACAAAAGTGGATGGCAAAGTCCACACTAAAACTATGACCAACTCAATAGTGGCAAACAACATTGTTGGGACCACTTTTAGATTTATTTGATGAACAATAGAAACACTAACAGTCAGTCAAACACACCTGAATTTACAGGGCGTCATGTTCAACACGTCACGTTCAACATGGCAGATAACACTGTGGAGGGACTCATCATTGAGTCTTAAAAAAGACCCATCCCTGTTTGATAAAACAAACAGTACATATAACAATGCTAAAAAGAGGAAGGACATCATGCAACGGTTTTCTTTCTCGTTCACTGTAACATCCATCACTTCTGAAACATGCAGCATGTACATGAGGCATCAGTACTGCTATCCTTATAGTTTTTGTTCTTGCTTTGGAAAGCCCTCAAAACTTTACTTGAAATAAGCTGTAGGCACGAAAAAATGCATATTTACTGTTTTAACTTATATGTAAGCAGTATGAAGTACACAACAGTACTTTATGAAACTGAGCTTATTATAAAGGAACGAGCAACACAATAACAATGTCCCAAAAAGCGACACTGCATAATATGAAATATAATGTTGAAAGACTGTCGTCCATTTTGTTATGTATGTCATGCTTCTACCAAGTTACTAATCTATATTTTCCAAGGTTCCTATTGTGGTACAATTTCATTCATTTTGACTACAGTACAATTTAATCAATGTGTGAATTTGTAAATTTGTAAAATTCTCTGCTGTTCCCTGACTTCCCCGAGAGACCTTACAAAGTTCTTTGATTTTTCCTGTCAGGAACCCACCCGTCCCAGATACATGATATCAGGAATTCCATGACAAGTGGTAGCCCAGGTTGTTGTTGCTGAACTGTGTATATTTTCAAAGTGCACAAAACAGCGAGGCACACTGGGGTTATTAGGAGAATGAAAACCATCTCCTTTTTCTGGCAAATTTGACTCACTGCATCCGTCGATGCAAAAGTTTGTGTTCTGCTGAAGTTTCAAATAACAAGTGTCTGAGAAATGCTACTTGCTTGTTCATTGGATAAGAGTATCAGTGACTTGTCTGTAATGCAAACTCAGTGCATTTCTGAAAGAAAGGTTACTAGAAATACTGCATAAACATGTATGTGTTGTGGACCATGGTCAGTTGCCCTGACAGGTAGTCATAGCTGTGATGGATGTCTTGGCCTGGGGTTGTGTTGAGCATTCTTTGGCCAGGGTCAAAGTCAACTGTGAATTTCCTCATCCTGTGAAAAATATGAAGAATCAAAAGTTGGAATAACTCTGGCCTTTATTTATTTTGTATGTCTATGGCGATTAGAATAAAATAAGTGGTGCGGAAACTTTACTTTTTAACCAATTATGTTTATTAAGTTTATTCACAACAAATGATAACACTGTTTTATACATACTGTTTCAGCAGTGTCTGCTGTCTCCTCTCCCTCTGTTTGCTCACTGCCGGCGGTGAATGCTTCAAAGTCTGACAGTGCGCTTTCCACTGCCTCCTCGTCATAGTCTGTCTGGTATTCATCAGACAGTTCCTCTGAAGGCAGACAAGAAATTTTCTAAAATATATACCACTCAGAGCAATGCCTATGCCTGCATATTGCAAATCAAAACCCAGCTTTTATATTAATAATTTCTTTGATGTATGATTTCAATGTGTTATTGATAACTGACCATCGATTAAGGCATTCTTGACAGGCTCTATTCTCGAAACAATCTCTGCCAGGTCGGTAAAGGAGGCGTTTGGACAGGTGACCACCTGAGAGACAAAGTGTATCAGTCCATTGAAGACTTTAAATCAGCTTCGGTTTCAGTTTATTCTCACCCTTGTTGATTATACATTTAATACAGACATCAACTTGCAACAATAAGATAGTACCTTCAAATTAACTAATAATAGCCTTATTTTTAACCCTTTTTTTTTTTTGCTTGAATAAAAAATTGAAGTACACTTTTGGTACAAGTCTTTCTGCTTATACTTTAATCTAAACCTACCACACCTTAGGGGAAGCACTGGGATTTCATGTGATATCTGATATTTGAGAACTTCACCAACCAAATACTGTATCCTCGTATGGACATCCAAAGTGTGACAACATTGTAATTTAAGGTACACTGCAGAGTTTGTGACCACTGGTCCCACTAGTAATCCTGGTATTGTTCGTATCTTATATACCACAAGCGCAGCGTACTGATAGGTGGTGATAGTAAAGTATCTTAAAGAGACAGCAAAACACCTGTAAAAGAGGGGGAGATTGTAAGGAAGTAAACACAAGCTTATCATGACCATCATAGATTGTAAAACCCCACCAAAGATTTGGCCTGTGGACAGTGATATTTCCTTTCCAGATGCACTGCTATGTAAAATTTGAGGGGTTGAAAAATATATATGCAGGCGATAAAGACCATCTCTCTCCCAAATGAGCAGGCTCTTGATGTGAGTGCAGGACTTAGTCATCTCTCCAGGGTCAACCCTCAGAAAGCAGCAAGCCTAGACAGAATCCCAGCGTATGTCATCATAGCATGTGCTAAGCAGTTGGCAGATGTTTTCAAAGACATCTTCAACATCTCTCTAGTCGTCTCCACATGCTTTAAGTCAACAACTATCATCTCAGCGCCTGAGAAGTCTCCTGTGTGCTGTCTGAATGTTATCTGTCCCATAGCACCCAAGCTTATCATGACGTTCTCTGAGAGGCTACTCCTGCAGCACATTAAGTCAAGCCTCTCCATAGCACTTGAGCCCCTGCAGTTTGCTTAACACTCCAACAGCTCAACTGAAGCCATGGTAACATCTGCCCTCCACCCAGCCTGGTCCCACCTGGAAAAAAAGAACTACTATTCACTAACTTTAGCTAGGCCTCAACACAATAATCCCACAACACCTGATTGTGATGTTAAGCCGGCCGTACCTAAACGCACCTTCTGCAACTGAGTCCTGGACTTACTCACTAGTAGGCCACAGTCAGTCCAGATCAGCAGCTACATCTCCAGCACAACCTTTCTGAGTACTGGCTTCTCCAGGTCTACGTATTCAGCCCAAAAGTGTTCATAATGCTGATTTGACTGCTTTGCATCTTTCAGCTCCAGTGACATCATTAAGTTTGCTGATGACACAACAGAGTTGGGCCTCCTCAGCAACAATGATGAAACAGCTTACAGAGAAGAGGTGGACCTGCCAGCAGTGTGGCATAAGACCAACTACCTTTCCCTAAACATAGGAAAAATGATGGAGGTTTTCATTAAGTCCAAAGATGCATTTCAACCAGAACTACTGACCATCAATAGTGCCACTGTGTAGAAAGTCAACAGCTCAACATTCCTGGGAGTATAGATCACAGAATACCCTCTGGACTTCATATGTCACAGCATTCTCCAAAGAGGACAGCAACATTCCCTCTTCCTGCAGCGACAGAAGAAGGTCAGCTAACCTCGACGCGTCCTCGCCACGTTCTACAGAGGCACCACTGAGAACATCCTGACAACTTGCACCACTGTCTGTATGGAGACTGCATAGTCTCCGACTGTAAAACCTTGAGATTGAGCACAGCAGAAAAGATCATGTTTACTTCATACAACACACGGCATGAAGCATGGTGTACCTGCAAGGCCCTCATCATTGCAAAGGACCCCACCCACAGCCTCCCACAGCCTCTTCACCCTCCTTCCATCTAGCAGGAGGTACCAGAGCATCAGGGCCACCTCTGCCAGACTGTACAGGTGATTGCCTAACCCTAGTCCGAAGTAAAATGAAAAAGAACAACCTGATAATGGTCAGCAGTGTCTATAGATTACACTCACATGGCCAGTTTTGGTCTTGTGGAACTCTTCCTGATGTCTGTCCTTGAGCATGCTGTCCACCACCCTGCTGCGCTGCCACACATCGAACAATGTCTTCCCGTGCTGGTATCCTACCTCCTACAGCCACAGTGAAGGAGGGTTAGGGTGAGATTCAAAGCCAGTAGATGGAGGAAACATGGGGAATGGTAGTGATAAACAGAGGGGAAACTCACAGCGATCTCGTCGAACTTGCCAAACTCTAGTGTGCCGTAGTGGTCGATGGGTGGTCGAATGTACTCACAGTATTCACTTTCTTTGACTAGTTCAAGCTGCCGCACACAGCAGACGTAAGCAAGGCGGGTTTGGATCTCTGCCATGTTCAGGACCTGGATGTAAAATGAATAGAGCTCAACAGTACTTTAACAACTACTATTGATTTTCAGTATTTACAGATTTTGCAAAGTAAACGCACAACTACTGAGTACATCTTCCCGTTCGTGGCAAAGGGTCAGTGTACCTTGACTTTCTCAGCTAGTGGATTGAATCGCTTCCATAGCAGCCACCAGCCGTTCAGCGAGTCACCATAGTTGGTCAGGTTGGTTTCATCTCGGCTTCCGACATCAATTGCAATCACAACCTTTGCCCCCATGGAGCGAGCCACGTCAGCTAGATAACAAAATAACACAAATACATTTAAACAGTGTTGTAGATCTTAAGTACATTAAATAACACACCAAATACCTAAAGCTATATGGTCTGTAACCTTTTAGGTCTGCACTTTTTCTAAATAGGGCATATTGCTAGGCTTGTTTTTCTGCAAACAACCAGGTCCTGGTTTGTTTCATTGTCTGTGATGCTTTAGGTTAAGTCCCTGATCTGAGGTTATTTAAGGAAACAGAGCCTCAGGACTGATAATGCACTGCTGCAGTTAGGAGGAAGAAGACTCTCCTCTTATCTTCTGTAAAGTAATCCAACAACACATTAACAGGTTGACAATGCCTTACTGTAATTATAATCATGTTAAACTTGGTTCTTCAAATATTTTATCCTATATCTCTACAACAGATGGTGAGGATCAAGCCTAAGCAAGTAGAATTTTGAAACAAAGGCCTTACTTTGATTTGTAAATGGCAAATATTCCTATATCATCTTATACTCCTATAAATAAGTATGGAAAATAGCCTCTGTTATTAAGGGGGTCCAGTAGCATGAACAGTACTTACAAAAAAGAGAAGGGCTATATCAGTCACACATTCCTAGTAGCAATAACAACATCCAACGATTAAACACAGTGAAAAAAAACCAACATAAAAATACCCGAACTCTATTTTTATTTGTTTTAAGATGTAAGAATATAGGGCATTTTTAAGAAGTTTAAATATGTGAATTAGAATAAATTCATAGTTTGTACAAATTCTCCTGTATCCATACCAGAAGCTCCCCCATCATCACCCTCAGTTGTAACTTTCAAAATTCAAATTAACTAAATGCCACAGACAAACAGAATATAAATAAGCATCAGACCCCAGAAATCTGATTTGGAGGGTTTATTTTGCCATCCTAGGCATCAAATGAGGGGTCTGAGCTCCTATCCCCATTCTGCACACTTATGTTTCCCTCTTGCTCATATGAAACGAGAACAGGAGATTCCATTATCCCATCAGCACTCCTCACCAGGTAGGTTGTTGATGTACCCTCCATCCATGAGTAAATGTCCATCTTTAGGGTCACAGAGAGGGGGCAGGTAACCAGACAGTGACATACTGGCCCTCACATACCGCCACAATGAACCTGAGGAAGAGCGAAGTAGTGTGTGGTTGATAACCTTTGTTTTCATAGGATATTCCAAATATTTGGTTTATTTATGGTTTGTAATCCTCAGCTTTTGGTGCAGATTCAGTAGGGTGTTATTTTGTGTTTTTTAAACTAGGACTCAAAATTGGACATACCATCAGTGTGAACTCTCATGGAGGAAGCTGTGATGTCTGTTGTAACATTGAAGTATGGCAGCCACAGGTCCTACCAGAATGAAAGCAGAAAAAGCAACATTTGTGATCATATTTGTAAAAATTTGTAATTTGTAGTCGGACCATAATCCCTGAATCACTTTTTGGTAATACTGTTAAAAATTTTTCTAAAGAAACACAAGTGCCCCACAGGTTGGCTCTGGATGGCTAACAGGTTTGTCTTTTACGTTTAGTTACATATATCAAACTCAATAGCTTATTGTTACTGGCAACTGGAAGATCACAGAGTAGATGAAAATATTTTGTTTTAATAAAAGCCCCCCACCTTACCTCTATCTGTTTGCCCTTGAAGACAGAACTAATGCTGGAGTTAAACGAAGCTCCAGAAAACATGGAGGTAACTGGGTAGGTCAGATCCAAAATCTTCTTAAAGTACGAGGTCATATCCTGAGGATGAAAGATACAAAGGCATAAATTCTCTGTTGGGACTAGGATCTGTGAGCTCCAAACAATGGTCAAGTTTGAAAGAGAAAATGTGAGGTTTTTCATGGCATAATAACAGAAAAACCTTGATACACAAAAACCATTCAAATAATGGTGACAAAGATTTAACTAGAGACATTCATAATTTTAAAATTGAGTGAAAAAAAGGTTTTGAATGGAAGCTTTTTGGTATCTACAGTATGATTTCAACACACCATGGCCCACTCGCGAGCCCGGACCCTCATCCGACTGTTGCTCTTCTCCTCAGCATACAGGGCTCCCATGAAGGAGCCGATTGAGGTGCCTCCCACCATGTCGATTGGGATCCCTGCCTCATTCAGTGCCCGCAGGATGCCAACCTGTGAGCAACCCCTGAAAAAAGATCCATCAAAAAACATTGCATGATATCTAATATCACATTTTGTTCGAATACTATCAAAGATGTTAATTTTAGCAAGTCCATCAGTTTCATATTTACATTATGATTTGTCTTAAGGGAATGAAAAACTCCAGTGAAGTTGGATGTTTTCATGATTATGTTTATGATTTAATGGGTCACATCATTCCAATAGGAAAATGTTATTTGAAGAAGTTTCAGCTGTGTTAAATGACATATTGATAGATATAGCTGGCACTAACCACAACAACCACCTCAAATAATGGAGACTGAGACTAAATATATTGTCTAAATATACTGTCCTAGCCTTGATACAAACAGGCATACAGTATGTCAAAGCATTATCTAACTGATGTGTCAAATGTGTACCACTTGTCTCAGGTCATAGCTGAGAGGAATACAGCCCCTACCTTGCAAGAGCTCCAGGACAAACCAGAGCAGTGAGAAAAAGAAACACATCAATCAGAAAAGAAACCGTCAGAACACACCTGCTTGTTGGAAGGTACATATCATGCACATCATGTATTGTTGTAAAAAATGTATCAGTTATTTTCTGTTTGTGTTGATACTTGTGCGAAGCCAGCATGGAGAGAATTAGAATTTTGTCTCATCTAATACTAAACTTTAATATTTCACAAATGGAGTCATTACATGTAATGCACATTGCAGAAAAAGAAAACAATGTCCTCTAGTGCTAACATGGGTTTGGTTTACTCAAGAGTGATTACTAAAAGAAATATAAAAAGATCCTAAGAGTAAATTAAGAAAATTAAGTTTTTTGAAGGAATAAATTACATCGGTAGCAAATGTAATTAGTAGCTTTGTTCATCAAAAAATGCAAAATACATGGATATACCCTAACCCTGTTGCCCTGAACAACTCTGTCTTTTATGCAGTTGTTAATGAAGTGCTTTTTTGGATATCAAATATGATCAACAGCGCCTTGTCTATCCACACAAAGCTGGAACTGGTAACATTACTTCTCTTTGCGTTCCCCTTTCCTTTGATCTCACATTCAAGGAAGCCAGCCAGACAGGTAAACTCTACCTTTCTGTGTGCAGTTTACTGACTTCACAGGATTTCATTTATCTTTATTTGCCATTAAGAATTGTCAATTTGACGAAAGCTCTTTCCATTATTCAGGTTGGTGTAATTTATGCAATATGGGAACAATTTGTTTAAACTCAACATATACAGATTCCTAACTTACATTCTACTTATATTAACATACATTTCCAAACTTCACTCAACGATTACACTTGACAACTGAACATAATCATAGCCGATAGGTGGAAGTACCAAATTGATGTAGTTTTCGATTGCAGGGTATATGATTGCTCCTTGACAATAAATCTTACACTGCAAGTGTATTTAATGTGTTTGTATATAAAGCTGCAGTACCTGGCACCCCCCCCACCAAGTACAAGGGCGATGCTGTTTCCTGTCAGGATCCTGGCCAGGCGGGAGAAGTCAGAATGACGATCTGGACATTTTTCAAAAACACGCTGGTACAACTCTCTCTGAAGATCACACACACACAAACACAAGACGAAATCAAGCATTGGCAAACTGGGCTGAAATTGCCCAAAAAGACACAAAGAGTGAGTTGGTGGTTAATACCAGCTTAGGTAAACTCCTCCTGGAGAACACCCTGCGGGGGCAGGACAGGTGATGGTGTCTGGAAATCCAGCACCGCATATTCAGCCACTCGGCTGTCCCTTTGGGTGGCGGGCCATCCTCCCTGTGCAGCAACACCAGCTGCTTCTGAGCCCGAACTGCACTACCCTCCAACATTCGCTCCAACTACAGGTGGAGAGGAGGAAGAAGATGCAGAGAGCTTCCACTCAGCTCATCAGTTTGATCCACTGCAGAATGGCTGTTCACAAATGAAGTCCAAAAGTTGGAAAAACCGCCAAGTAAAAGAGAGAAATGAAATTACTGTGGCTGTAGCTTTACATAGTAGCATCACAAGTCAAAGTGAAGTTGTGACTTCAGAGGAACCAGTGTTGTTAACTTATTCAAACTGTTAAATTCTGTAACAAAGAAGGCCTATCTAACAAGGACACTGGTACCTACTACTTTCACTAAGGTGCTTCAACATTGGCTACTAAAAGAGTGAAACTCACTCTCCTGAAGCACATGAATTTAACTTTGTATTCCTCTGGAACTAAACAATATGATACGTGTGTATTTTTTTGTCACAATCCACAATACAACTAATGCTAGACAAACTTTACCATTATATTTTTATCTGAAATGCATCACAGCAAGAGCAGAGTGACATTCAGTTAAATGCAGTGCATTGATGTCACTCTTTCCCCTTATTGTAAAATGGGACCATGTATATGTTGCTAAACAGCAGCCAAGGTGGCCTCATTTGGCAATTGTAGGGTAACGGTAAAAGCTAAAATGTAGTTTAACACTAGTTTAATCAACGAAGACACAGATTAACATGACTGCTGAAACTGTCTGTGATAGGACTTTGGCGTTCACCCCATTGATTAAGGAGATATATAGGGATAGAGCCCTATGACTAGCAGCCAATCTGAGGAACCCTGTGGGGAGTCTTAGAAGGGGTCTTAACTAGAGGCGGTGAGGTGGTGGAGGGGCAAATTTGTGAGCAGCATTAAGTGCAATGACAGAAGAGAGAGACAACAAAGGTAAGGTGGTTTAAATATTCTTCAGGTGATCAATGGATGATAGGAAAACCCGTCCACAGAACCTGGTGAAATCATTGGATAATGGAGAGGTAGAGCCTCAGTGTGATGAGGAGATGAGGCTGGCTGACAGTTGTCTTGCTGCTTGAAGTTACATTAAAAGCTTCATTGCAAGTAGAGATGGGTTACTAAGTCAGCAAACTATAAGCAAACAGTAATGTCAGTAAACAGTAACGTCAGTGTCAGTAAACAGTAGTGTCAGTAATGTCCATCTACATTTTACTAACATTAACCAACCCTATCTGTAGCACACACACACACACATACATGCATGTATCGTGACACAGTCTTACCAATGGTCTCACACTATTCCACTGATCAGCAAGTGGCAGTAATGTGCCAAGAAACACAGCAATGCACAAACAAACTCAGTGAAGAAGAGCACTGCAAACTACCTAAATTGGATCTTTCTGTTTTCCTTTACATACAAATATTAAGCAGCTTTAAGTCACATCCTTCTTTTGAAAGTGTTGAAAATCAAGGAAAAAAGAGCTGGGAGTTCTTAACTCCTGTGTCAGGAGGCTAGAGGGTAACATTTTCCTCGATTATTGCTAAATAAAAGCTGAGCAGCTGTACAGTTGAAGCGTATTTACACTGACCTCACCCACAGTGGGCTCCTGCTCACCCAGTCCTACAATGATGATGCAGTCAGCCTGGCGGATACAGCGCTGGGTCCAAGGTGTGAGGCCAGAGTCAGACTGGTAGAGAACAATACGATGGATGTCTTCCTGCTGCCCAAGCCAACTGGACAGACGATACTCATGGACACTTTAGAGGAGAAGTATATCCATCAGCCCGATTGCAACATGTCACCTGAAACTGTATGTATATATCTGTTTGTGTCAACTAAATAACATCTGTAAAACCCTTGTCTGTTATATTACTTTGAAAATTGACATTTATCTAAGTTAACAATATATTTTCAGAAAGAGTCAAACATCATGACCAATACTGTCAAACTTCAAAAAATCTGAACTTATTGTCGTTTGGCATTACTTATCCATTTACAGTTTGTCTACCTGTCCAGAGCAGCAGAACCTAGGCGTTGTTTGATGATGTCACTGGTCAGGAGTTGAGTGGGACCTTCAGAAAACAGAAACACATCAAGCAAGGTTTTTAAACAGGACCTATGCAATTGCTATGAATGAAAGTGAAGTTGTAATGTATCCTGGTGAAGACTCAAAACTACAACATCCTAACCCCTAAAAGTGAACAGGTATGTGTTGGCAAAAGACATTTTCTTTTAATATGTGGTAGGTGAGAGCAGTCAATACTGCAGATCTTTACTTTTGTAGATAATCTTTATCAGCGCTAAATTTGTAACAACTGTCTTGTCGCCACTTGCTTGGTAAAGCCTTTGACTTCAATGTCTGTACAGACTTTCCTTACTTTTACTATTTTTTGTATTGACATTGTGAAAAGAAAAACTACAAACATCCCTTTTGTGACTGCAACAGTGGTCTAAGAAGGGTCAGACCACGAACGGGGGTATGCATTGATGTGCAAGGGTAACAAAGGCTACCCCCTCTGGTCGAAGCTGAATGAAGGGCTACCCTGGCATGAGTCAATAAGAATTTTAATAATAGTTATGAGCAGAATGTGTCACAAAACACAGTGCATTGCATCCTGCTGTATATAGGCTGTGTAACTGCAGACCAGTCATAGTTATGGCCATGCTGGTCATAATGTTCTGGGATGTTTTTATTGCCCTTGTTCCTCATTTGGTATGTGAAATCATAAGATTTTCCACACAGAAAGTTAAAGTGTTTGCCCATGTCAGACTTAAGGTATAAAATCCCATTGTGTCTTTCCTGCCGACCACACTGTCAACCTAACAATCATTCACACTGGAAGGCATCAAAGGATGTTTTATTAGCATCAGATTCAAAAGAAGTTGAGCTAACACCATTGTCAGGATTGGAGGTGAGAGCATCGGAGCAGAGAACAGATACAGGTCATGCTGTGCTCTGTTTCTACCACCATTCTCCAATTTCATCAAAACGGGGTAGGTCATTCTGAGACAAGACTCAGGTTGTACAGTTTACACACAGCTATGCTGTTGCCCATGCGTTACTCTATATTCAATGATGCAGCTTTAAAAAGCATAGTGATTCAACTAACAAAATGTAAGAACTCTGGGTCTTATCAACTGCTGGCTTGATTCATCGACTTTAGGGGGCAGCCCTAGTGTAAAGAATGTTCTGGTTTAACATCTATTTTTTAACCTTCGTTTGTGTTGTTTATACTTTTTCAAACTATAGACTGTATGTTCTATGATTTGGATGAGAGAAGTTAAACCTTATCTTTCATATTGGATCAGTAAGTTTGGTGTAATTCAAGCAGAGCGCCACAGTCTGATAAATCAGACAGGAGAAATCAGGAGAAACGCTGTTGTGGCGCCATTTTGGCTGTATAATTTTTTAAAAGTACTTGTACATCTGTGATTCTGCAGTTCTTTCTGGGGAGTTGCTGTTTTTTTTACCATCTACTACTTTTTCTACCCTCTTTTTTCTATACTTCTGTTTAGAATTTTTTTTACAATTTAAAAACTGAGCTATTTATTGAGTAAAAAAAAATAATTTTCTGCCATGATTTGATCTGAGAATCTATAACAACCAGTCATAGAGAATTACTGATATCTTTTACCGAACCTTGACAGATCCAATGATACACATGTCTAAATATGTATGTTCTGTGTAATGGCTTTCATAGTTATAGATTAGCAGAACCATTCTTATGAAAATTAGTGCGAAAGCTAGTGATATTCAAATGGAACTCAATCTGTGAAGGAAGTGGTTTTGGCATGATTCATGACTCTTCAGGCAACCTGTAAAAGTAAACTACTGTGCAAGTATATATGTGTGTGTGTGTGTGTGTGTGTGTGTGTGTGTGTGTGTGTGTGTGTGTGTGTGTGTGTGTGTGTGTGTGTGTGCATGTGGGTGCATGTGTGTGTGTGTGTGTACCAATGCCACTGAGTGCATGTTGCAGCTCCAGAGTGAAGGAAGTGAGAGGAACCTCCTCAGACACAGGCAGAATGGCCACAGTGGACAGGTTGGAGGCTGGATTCCCAGCGTCCCATTTGCTGGTATGGCTGTTGAGAGCCAGACTACGAGCTGCAGGGCAGATGAATGTTTCTCTTATTGGATATTTTTGACTGTAAAACACATTTGCAATAAAATCTCCCATATACTGTTTAAGGTCCTTTAAATTATAGGACAAATTACCACATCTTGCACACAATAACTTGAACTTGATAACTTATTTCATTATTATTTCAAGATAACTACTGATGTACCTATAGTTGGTAAAAGAAGATAAATTCTGTACAATCCTTAAATACACCAACAAAAAGAGTACATGAATACCAGCCAGAGGTCCATTGATCTGCTGCATGTTGCCCAGGATCTTCTGTCCCAACAGATGAATCAGCCTGGTGACAACTTGAGGATACCTTCTCTTGATGGAGTTCAGAGCTCCTTCAGGTAGCTTGGCCAGCTCAGAGTCTCTGACAGCATGAACTGTGGTAGCTCGGTTCATGTGTGTCAGGGCCTCAACCTGATCAATCCACACAACAGCAATTTTTAGTGCCTAAAATATGTTTCCCCCACAAGTGTGTCTTTACTTTATTAAAAAAAAAAAGAAAAAAGAAAGAATTGCTGTCTTTCCGTTTACTTTGTGTCAGCTTTCAAATCAAAAATCCTTGTTCCAGACCCATATGCAACCCACTTGCAAGTTTCTGACCACTCACCACACCAATTAAGTCTCCACGACCATACTCTCCAGCCAGCTCCTTCTTCCCATCATCCTTAGCAATGACAGAGCGCAGTCGGCCACTCAGGACAATGAAGGTGCTATCTGACTTGTCTCCTTGTCTAAAAAGAATAAGGCAGGAAAAAGCAAAATCATTATCCTACCCATATACTAGTCTGACTTTAATAATTTAATCTTTTCTATTTCTTTCAAATATTATGTCTAGTTTTGCAGTTTGCTCTCCTATACAGTCACCTTGCCTGTGTGGTTGTAACCGATTGACATGTCAAATTTTTCCTATTTCCCTTTTTGTTCTTGTGTCTCCAAAACAACAGGGATAGTGAACATTAATTATCAACAAACAACTGCTTCCATGGAGTAATTAGGTTTTATTATTCAGTTACTTTGATAAGGAGTCTGTCACAGGCTCCATAAGGTAGATACCTGTAGACAGCACGGCCGGCCTCCACAGCCATCCAGTCCAGGGCAAAGTCAATCTGTCTGACAAATGGTGACACCCTCTTCATCACAGTGTGAGCTACATTCAACACCACCCTGGGCTCCTCACGCATTATCCTGCAAAGTTGAAAAGACAGACGTATTTGCATGTTACTGAACCCTGAAGCAATGGTGGAATTTCCTTTGTGTGAGCTTGATCCTACTCATAGAAGTGGGCCTTGGATATAGAGAGGAAGGTGCAGTCTCTTTGAGCTCGGACAGTGAAGATGAGGGGCTCCCCAGTGAGAACAGCTAGGTGACCCACCATCTCGCCTGGGTGGGTGACAAACAGCAGGGTCTCCTCCTCACGGTCAATAATACGCTGGTAAACGTGAAGCAAACCTGAGATGACAAACGCCACGCTGACATCCTTGAAGAGATGTGGAGAGGAAAAAAACATCTGGATGAAGATTACACATCTTTTAATGTTTAAAATAGTTTTATGGAGGACGGTTTCAACAACTGTTTGTTCAATATATTTTGTTGGGCTATATTTTTTTATTAAAGAGTCCGGTAAAAAGATGTTATTTCAGTGGTGTCAATGAGCTACGTGCAGAGAATATTTCCCAAATTATGCTTCCTGATATTTCCTGTCTGCCAGTCTTCTGTTTATTGTTTTAAGAAATTTAAGATGCTCTTCTTCAATCAGGCTCTCAGGTTGTCACCATGACAGGCAACCTTCTGATCACAACTCTGAAGAACCACTTCCACTGTGGAGGCTTTGAAAATTGCAGGCACAGATTTCATGTCCCTAACTTCCCCGAGAATGCATAAGTTCCTCTGGCGTTGGGAGTTGAAGACCTTGCCAGGCATCCCAAGGCCACCTTCACTTCAATTTTTACAGGTCTGTCCAGCAGCCTCCCTTGGCATCCAATCCAACTGACCAACAGATGAATTGACTGCTTTGCTCCTCTCATAACCAAGAAATAAGGCTGCAGATCGGATGATACAATCACAAAGTCGATGATTTATCTTAGGCCAAGGGGGCTGTGGCACCTGGTACACTTATGAACCACCCTATGCTCGAACTTGTTGTGTTTGTTTGTTTGTTATGGCCAATCCATAATAAGCAAATAAATCCAATAACAAAACACCACAAGGGTTCTTATCAGGCAGACCACTCCTCCCACTCACCCTTCTCCAGGTTTCTCTATCATTGCTTATGTGAGCACTGAAGTCTGGATAGAGGACTATAGAGACCCAGGTGGTGCCCTTTCCCAGACCCCAGCCAAAGACTCCAAGGGGGTTGGATATTCCAAACTTAGAGTATCCACCCCACTGTTGTTTTTGCATAAACACAAGAAATAGTCAATGCTTTCCTCCCAGCAACTTGCAGCTGCATGGTGGTGACCTGCTAGTTCTACATGGAGAACTCCAACACAGTGAGAAGTGGGTTTTTGTCAGTGTTGGCCTAACAGACTGACCTGGTCTCCCTGATGGGCCACAACAGAGCCAGCTTTGACCTGGCGAAGATTCACCCTCCCCTCCAGTAGACTGTGGTCCTGATGACGTCAAATGACAAGTTAAAGCCATAGAGAGATGACCAAAAATGGATTCAGAATTACACAACTGTTGGCAAATCTACCTATTTAACTATAATATTTTGGTGTTGTTTTTTTTTTTTTTTAATTTAATTGCTTCTATGACACATGTTGTGGTTTTGCTAAGATTTTTCAATTTGGTTTAGGTTAACTCTTGATGTAGTACATTTAGTTTGTGTTGTTAAGTTACCTGTATTTGGATGACCTGGAGAAGATCCTTTTTTGCAGCCTGGAAAATGGCATTGACTTTATTATGGTGGACATTTCCTCCTCCAGCATCACTATACTGGTAAACAGCAGATGGAGTGTGCTGCATTGTGACACACTTCTTTAGAATAGACTGAGGAGACAGAGGGAGACAGAAAACATAATGGCCACAAAGAACTCACTAAACCAGAAACTGAAAACTCATTCTAAGTAACCCTACCATGTGCACGCATATGCAATGCACTAAAATAACCAACTATATCAATTGTGTAACATCACTCTGTAAGTAACCAGTGCTGAAATACACCAATCCAATCGGGTTAGCCGCCAGAAATATTTTTGTTTCTCTATGTAAGACTGGGCTTAGCCTGAAATGGCAAAGTAATTTGTATAAATTTTATGAATACATCAAATACCTGCCAGTCCTTACACTTTACAGCTTAATAAATGGAAGCAGGAAAAGAGAGAGACATATTCTATCCTCTAATCAGAGATACCGCTTCGTTTCCCTTAAGCAAAGAACTGAAACTTGCAATTACTTTACAGCATAGCTGTTGGTTAAATAAGGACAAAAGACAGTGTGTATAATAAATATCTCCCTGCCATCAAACCTGTCTGGATTCAAACCAGCAAACTTCTAAAGGTGCAAGAAAGAAATTTCTTATCCAGAGACCTTCATGGGACTGTGAGGCATTGTTTCATCTTTGGTAACTCCACCCAGTTCGTAAACTCTGTTGAGATTGACTGACATTTCACCTGCATGACACACAGAAAATCACAGATTATATTGATCATTAGGGTTTAGTATCAGCAACATTACTCACTGACCATTAATCAGTTAATATAACCAGATGGGTAAGCATATCCCTATACTTGTTTTGAGCATAAATTTTGCTGAGCATACAGCTTAAATAGTAGGCCTTTTTTATGGGTACATGGGCTATAAAATCAGTTGCAGATATTGATAACATAGTTTGATAATATTAATTGTTGATGACCTGCAAAAAAAGATGCAGAAAATAAAAATAGATAAAATATACATGTGCGTTTACAAAAAAGATATTGTGTGTGTATATACCTGTAACAGCCATCGGGGTAGAGAAAGAACGAGTTTTCTTATATTTTGATGAGGATGTGTCAGAGAAGCTGGACTTTTCTGTTATAGAAAGGTACCAAGAAAACTGATAACTTTAAACAACCACTACTACAATCACATTACTGCAACCTGACAGTGAAAATGATGAGAGAACGCTGTTATTTTTCAACCTGCATCATTTTTTTCAGAGGCCAGATCATCAGGGTGGGATGGTTGCCTGCGGAGGCCTCTGTATGAGTGAGCCTCACCCAGAACATGGGCCACTGACACCAAGGAAATGGCCTGGCTCTCCTGTAACACACATCATTAAATATTGAAAAAAAAAACAAACTTTTCACTTCTAAAGCTTCTCTAACTAAATATAGAATACGGTTAGATTGTTATGGTGGGATTCACAGTTCAGTTAAAGTGTGGTCCACCTGTGACCTGATGGGTTTTTTAGTCACATATTGATGATAAATGTAGTTAATATTTTGATAAAATTTCACATAATTGCGTAAATACTTCTTTAGAAAGAGACTGAAAAACGAAAAAATTTTGAGTCTTGTAACCAAAAATTGCTTGATTGTCTCAAACTATCTCACTCTGACATTCTTGAGGGACTCGACATGCCTGCATTAGACACTTCACTCACACAAGTAGAAGTAAGTGCAAAGAAACCTTTAAAAAAAAATGTTATCAGGGACAAATGGAGGGAACATCAGGAAGGCTCACAAAAGAGAGAAGGCTAGTAGGGAGGTAGCAAGACATTGGAGACAGTGTGGCTCACTAATACAAGAAACATGATGGTTAATGAGACGTTTCCCATTGGCTAGTTCATCATTTGTAACCGTGTCAATCATATTTTACATATTGACCATCCCCCGTGAGTGTGATACTACAAGATAATCTAATAAAAGTTCTTAATTAAGCTCTTAAATCTGTATTTCAAAATAGAGTTACAACCATTAAATGATTAATCAATCAATTTTGTCAATTCCAAAAACATTAGTTAACAACTATTTTGATGATAAATTGTTTCTGAAATTTCTCAAACAAAGATCCCAAACATTCGCTGGTTCCAGCTTTTCAAATTTGAGGAGGATTTTCAGCTTTTCTCTGCCAGGCATGAGTGTAAACTGAATATCTTTGGGTTTTGGTCTGTTGGTCTGACAAAATCCGAATGCTGAAGACACCACTTTGGGCTCTGGAAAGTTATGATGGCCGTTTTTTTCACTATTTTCAAATATTTCATAGACTAAACTATGAATCAACTGACTAAATAGGCCAATTACTTTCTATCTGCAGATTCATCAATAGTGACAATAATCATTAGTTACAGTTCAGAGCACAACCCAGCCAGGAAGAGAAAATCTGAACTATGCTATGGCCAGGAATTACATAGTGGCTAAACAAGGCCATTAAAAGGCCTTGGAAAAGTAAGTCTAATTAGAGCAGTTAATACTCTAACCTATCTTACCCAAATACAGCTGCTTTGGATTGATAGGCTGAGCATCAATAGGCTTTAATGACAGCTGAACTTTTAAATCACTCTTATAATTTTGACTGTTTTCTGTCTATAGTTGTAAAGCTTCACTGCTACAGAGAAGGCTCTTTACTTGCTGATTGTGGCAACCTGAGAGTTTCTTTACCTCTACTTGGTGTAGTTTGTTGTACACCTTTGCAGTACCATGAAATTGTCGGGATTCTTCTTTGTTTGTTTGACCAGCTATTAAACACTACTGTTGCTCTTACTCTTACAGTGCTTCATATCAGAAAACAGAATGAAGCAAAACAAAATAAGCGTGGGTAGATAATGCCATTACTACACAAGAGAAAAGTGAAGCAATCCCATCCAAAACAATTTCGTACTATCTATACTTAGGTCCATAAATATTTGGACACCAACACAATTTTTGTAATTTTGCCCCTGTACACAGCCACAACAGATTTTAATCGAACAAATCAAGATGTGATTTAAGCGTAGACTTTAAGCTTTAATTCAAGGGGTTTAAAAAAAATTTCACATCAAACTCTTTTGGAATTACAGCCATTTTTATACATAGTCCTTCATTATAAGGAGCTCAGAAGTAATTGGATAATTGACCATTGGACCGTTTCATGGCCAGATGTGGCCTGTTTTCTCATTATTTAATGACATATTAAACAGATGTGTATATGTTCCAAAGATGTGTTTATGCAAATGAAGGAGACCATCATCAGTCTGAAAGAACACAACAAACCAATCAGACAGATGCAGAAACGTTGGGAGTGGCCAGATCAACAAATTGGTTAATTTTTTAAAAGAAGGAATGAACTGCGAAGCAACATCAAAAGGCCCGGGAGACCACGGAAGACAACTAAAGTGATCGCAGAGTTTTTTCCTTGCTGGAGAAAAACCTCTTAACAACAGCATCTAGGCACGGGCATGTATGGCTGCCAATGGAACTGGGTCACTGTTTATTGATGATTTGACTAATGCTGATAGAAGCAGCAGGGTGAATTATGAGATGTAAAATTATGAAATGCTGTAAAACGGACAGGACAGTGCTTCACAATACAGGTGGAGAATGACCAAAAAATATAGCAAAAGTAACCTCCTGAAGACAAAACTGAGGGCAGAAAGACCGAAAAACAAGCAGCAGCTGAAAGTGGCTGCAGTAAAGGCCTGCAAAGCATCTCAAGAGAGGAAACTAAAGATTTGGTGACATTGATGGGTCCAAGACTTCAGACAGTCAGTGACTGCAAAGGATTTTCATCCAAGTATTAAGAATAATTCTTATATCTACAGTTATGTTGTTTCCAATTACTTTTGTGCCTCTGAAAATGATTGACCATGTATAAAAATGGCTTTAATTCCTCAACGGTCAATGTAAAATTTTTGTAAAAACCCTTGAATTAAAGCTGAGCGTCTTCACTTCATTCACAATTGAATCAATTATGTTGGTGTATAGAAGCAAAAACTATAAAAATTGTGTCACATGGACCTAGCCATATATATGTCAGACCACACAGTCTGCAGCACAGGTACAGTACCGGGTTGAAGAGCTCAGTGGTCAGACCAAGGTAGTTGTGTAAGGCAAGGAAAGTCACTCTCTGAAGACGCACCATGATTATCTACAGAGGAGGATAACACAGAGAAAAGGAAAAACTGACATATGACATATTCTGAAAATATCTGGGCCTTTGTTGCAAGTCGCGCACTATCTGTGGGCAGTGTCTGTGGACACTCTCATTGTCTGTGGACACCTTACCTGAATGACTCGAACCAGAGTTTCCGGATATTTCTCAAAGACTGACTGGAAGGCTGCAGCCGGAAGACGCAGGACAGTGGCGGGAACTGCTGCTCTCGCTGACACTGTCTTGTAAGGTGCTGGATAGCCCTGGGATATAGATAATACAGTGTGTGGAGAAAGAAAGATGCTATTAACAGTAAAAGCCTTCACAAAACTGAGTTGAGTTGTATTATATAATGCAAACATGAAAAAAATATCATAATGATAAAATACTTTTTTACAGAATTTTATAGAATAAAATTGCCTGTTTTGGTAAAATCAAGAATATCACAAACAAGAAATCTGCATCTGCCAAAGCACAAATGCCCAAATGTGTGTGTAATAAGTAAACAGCTTTTTCTCTAATTAATCCTAAATTAGAGGTGCATTACATATGAGGATGTACCTTTTTGTGCACATTTAATAAGGCCATAGGAAAGATAAAAAAACAAAAGGATAAAATGGGTGATTAGTTACAGGTAGACTTCAGACATACAGTAATGATATCCAAGATACTGAGCAAACTGTGAACACTGTCTCCTGGTAAAACTTCTTTCACAACTGCATCTGTACCATCCTGCAGTAAGAAAACAACAAAATTTCGATATAGGAGCAGAGCGACAATAAGAACACATGTAAGATTTCCAACACACACTGATAATCAATATACACAAAACAGAAAACAAACGAGTGCTAATCCACCTCCAAGTGTTGACCATCTACATGATTTTGTGTCGTAGTAGGTGTTTCAGCCCTGTGCTCTTACACTCTCATGGATGCAAAGCTCCAGGCGGCCATCTTGAACCACGTAAATACTGTCATCGGTGTCACCTGGTCGAAACAGCGCCTCCCCCTGGTGAAGCTGAATCAGCACCATGTGACGACACAGTTCCAGGAAGAGAGGCTTCTCAAAGTGGCCAAGCACCCTGATTACAACACATGTTCATATGCCAAGTTATAACACCAATAATGATTATTACCAACATTTAAAATGACAAATAATTTAGGTTACGGTACTCCCACACTGAAAAATGTATTCAGTTATGTTGTGCTCTGTCATATTCCAGTTCTAATTCTGACACCAAAGGTGTACAACTGTAAGGTTAGGATTTGGACCTCCACATTTTGTGATATTTGTACATTGGATCGGCTCTCGTCTTCCTAGTTCGTGGGCATACAATTGGAATTTTAAACAGGAAACTCAGGCTCCACCAGTAACAATGACAACTACTAGACTGAGATTTTTAGTCCCTTTCTGTGGTACTTGTACTAAAAACTGTAATTTCTAGTGGATGAATTTTGGTTTTCTTTATTTATGTTCTGAATGTAAATGACTGGTTAATGATGAATATTGTACAATATTGAGAAAGTAATAAAAAATTACTCAAAGCTGCTTCCTGCAGTCATCCAACATGGTAATACCACACTCACAATCAAATCTTGGGTTCTGCATTGTATGAAATGGGTGCATGGATCAGCTTTTGTATTCCCAATATGTACGTGCATGCACCATTTTCTGTGAAACTGTTATGAGTCAATATGCAATTTCAGTCCAAAGCAGGAAGAGCAGTCTCCATCGAAAGCTACTATATAGAGGGGCAGTTACAGAATACAAATACATTACACTGAATGACTGCTGTTGAGAAAATTCCATCCATGGATAGGACCAAATACATGGATTATTATGATGAAAACCTTATGATGAAAACTGTCTATCCATATTTATACTTGTCTGAAGTTGAAATCACAACAGCTGCAACTTGAAACTTCAAACAACTGGTCTATAAAATGTCAGAAAATAGTGTAAAGTGTCCATCGCAATCTCAGAAAGCCATAGGTGGTATCTACAAATTGCATGTTTTGTCCAAACAACAGTACTAAAACCAAAGACATTCTATTTACAATCATACAGTAGAAAACAAAGAAAAACCTCCAAGCCTTGCATTTGAGAAGCTGGAACAGGAGAATATTCAACATTTTTGTTTAAACGATTTAAACAAGCCACTGATTACCAAAATAGTTAGCCATTAATTTTTTCTTCTTGACTTCGCTTGATCAACTAATCGTCTCAGCTTGAGAAATCACATTCTAATACACTGACCATTCATTTGGTCTACATGTTACAATAGGATTGCATAGTAACATAGTCCCTGCTCATGACAAGCAGCTAGTTTTACTTACCTGACATTTTTCAACATGTACAGAACCTCGGAAGGGAGATGGGAGTTCTGCACATCAAACTCAGTCAGGTCAGCCTCCAGCAGACAGGGAGGGGGCTCCTTGGGCTGCAGGGTAGGGGGCTCCCTCCGGATACGCAGGATCCTAACACAACACATAAATATAAGAAACACATTCTTCATACTGTATACGTTTACTTTCTTACTTTAAATGACAGATCAATACTTGTTTTTATAACACTGCAAGCATCATTTCTATAATGTTAAACAGGAATTTACTTCTTTTCTGAACTCCTTAAACGACATCATTCTTAGGGTGCCAAATATAAATCATTTATATTTTATTATGTTACATTAATTAAAATATTTAATTCTCCAACATATACAATACTTTTAACTGAAATTTAAGCAGGTCAGTCTTGTAGATAACCGTACAGGAGTAAACTGCCGACAGGTTCCCCAACTTTAGTTGATGACTCACAAACCCTCTGTTTGTACAAAAGCAGTATTAGAACAAACTGAAAGTCATTATATCCTCTGATGCATCATTAGGACAATACTGAACTGCAGGAAATGCTCAGGTTAATGCTGAGGGGTTTGAATTAGTTCATTACTGAATTATTTTTTTTGAAAAAGTACTTAGAATTAGTATAAGCTGAAGCTTTTTCTTCATCATTAATCACTGAGATCCAACATACAGTGGTGGCTGGCTTGCGTAATGTCCTTTCTCCTGCTTCCAGGTATCTTATAATGCCATTTTATCTTCCTTGAGAAAATAATCTCAATTCAAAGTCCAAAGAAATGGATCTTGAGTTAACATTATTCTGTCAAACAGCTGTTCCCCACTTGAAGAATGAACTGTTAGTGCCAAACGCTTATCTTATGTCTACAAACTATGCTTGAGAAAGGGACTCACTTGCGAGCTATAGACAGGACTTTGGTCCTTTTCCTCACTCTTGGCCGGGAGGTAGAGTTTGAGTTAGAGGACGGGGGTGAGGACAACGTCTGAACCTGCAACAGCAAGAAAATGAAAAGTTTGGTGATTTTTCATGTTTGCATTTAAATGATGCTTTACACATGGCAAACAAACTGTTTCTGAAAGCAATTAAAAATGCCAATTGTGCTAATATCAGAAATTTGAATGTACTGAGGGTGTTTGTGGTACATTAGCATCAAGTCCTAGTGATGTCAATAAATCATTCCAAGCAAAAAGAGGAAAGAATTAACAACAACTGGAGAGTTCTTCCATAAAATGTGATATAAATATCAATCGTCTCAAGAGGATAGTGATTATTTTACTGACCCCCTTGACCCTTTGTTTTGCCTGTGTTTTATTAGGCTTAATTTGGAGCTACCTATGCAAATTTCTCACTGAAAAATTTTTAATAAAAAATCTTCTGTTGAATATCATTTTATTTAATCTTTTGAATACTATTTATTGTATATCTTTTATATTGCCTTGTGTTGGTAATAAATTGCGTTATTTAGTGAAGCATCTTGAACTGACTTGTTGTTTAAGGGTGCTACATCAATAAACTCCCTCAACACCCTTTCTCTCTACAGTTTTCAGCTCTCCTACAATGTTACATACTCATTATTGTTACTTTATAAGTAAGTACTATGTGAGCCAAATTCAGTTCTTGGTATTATCTGTTACACACTGTAGCATTACTATTTGGATATTTACGCTATGTGCTATCCAACATATATATATATATATATATGTATGTAAAAAAATAAATATAAGTGCCATATTCTGATGTACTGCATTTGAGACACAGAGCTAAGCATCAGCTTTTCTGAGGGGCAAATACCTGGTGGTTTCTTTTTAACAAACCCCGGTCATTTGAAGGAATTTTCTGAATCCTTTAACATTTTTCTAACCACTGAATTATGAATATAAATTCCTCCACAGCATTATAAAGAGGATTTTGAAACTATTTCCATGGCTGTGACTCTAATTCCTAAGCAATGACTCTAACTAGAAATGACATACTGCATCTCCTGACTTATTCTGCACAACAGCAGTCATGAGTAATGAGGACCCATGCCTGATAAAGAGCTAAAGCGGACTGATGTTGGGCAGATGATCAGCCTCTTCAAAGTTTGACAGGGAAAGGAAAGGACTGTGCAATGAATACAATATAGATTAAAACAATGCGGGCAGTGTATTAACTGTTATTTTTTTTTAAGAAAAAAAACTCACACACATTTCATAGTGATAGTTGTCATCATCAGTTATTTCAAATAAAATAAATAAAGAAATAAATCCATTGTGGCACAGCAGGAGTGCCCATGGGTTTTCTGAAAAATGTGTTAGATGTCTATAGAAACTGGAAACACTGAGTGGGATGTTTAGGGAAACACTAACCTTTCTCATGATCTTTCGACCATAGAACATCACCTTGTCTCTCTTCCTGAAGCGATAATGAGGAACACCAGCCTCCTCTTCTATAAACACACCAGACATCCTCTGTTTGCAATCTACCACATGAATCGGTCTCCGCTCTCACTTCTCATACTCATGCTTTAAATCTGGTCTGATTAAATCTCTACAGTTTTATCCCTGAGAATTATATAAAAAAAATCCATGCTCTCACTACCCGAGGTCTTTTCATTTTGCATGAAAATAATTTTTGAAGAATATATTTAACCTACTATATTTGCAGGTGGTAGCATCTAACTCATAACATACATGCTTGTATGAACTGTGAAATTGTTAATGTTTTTTCTGACACACTGACAAATTATAAAAACATCAAACATTGTAACAATCATTACTTAAAATCCTCTTTCCAAGCACCTAGCAATTTATAAACAGAATATCTGGATGTATTTTGCATGTCTTTACATGCTGGAAATTTTTAGATACAAATGTATGGAATGTACACTGTGCAGGGCACTGACTTGACAGTCTGTATCTTCTGTAAAAAAGGAACACGATAACTCCAACAACTGAAAACGCTGTCACAGCTCCAATCAGCACAGCCGTCCACTGGAACAAATGGTGAAAACAACATTGGTGAAAACTTTTGAATTAGCAGTAAACAGACAGTTTTTTTTAATCAAAATGCTGGCCCCTATCTGAAATCAGAATCTTTTCATTTATTCTATCCCTCCACCTTTCTACTTACTATACTTGTATGTTTATTATGTTATTTTTGAACTCAAAAAAGAGAGTTAAAACACTTTTGCCAGGACCACAGGTTTTTGGTTGATTTTGGTGCGAAATGGCAAGAATATGAACACTTATATTAATTACATTCCTTACAACAAAACAAGCCAATTGCATATCTCAGTCAAATGATTAAAGTCAGAAACTGATAATGGGCAGTTACCATATTGACTTCCGTCCTTTCCTCCACGATCTGCTGCATCACGGCCTTAACCTCACAGCCAGGGGGGTCCGGGCTCTGAGACAAAAAGCAGAGAAACAGCACCCAGGCTGTGTTAAAGAGCAATCACGGCAGAAGAAGAGCTGGAGCAGTGCAGTGTTCAGTTGGTGCAAAACATTGAGCATTGCAGAGTAATTGTAATGCATTTACCAAGTATCTAAGGGAGAAATAAAAATTTGGGTTATGACAACTGTTGTGTTGTCAAAAAACCTTGTACATAAACGCCTTGCTAAGGACGTGAAACAATGCGGTGGTGTTGAGGAATGACATACTGGGTATATGCTGCAGCTCTCCTCTTCTTCGTTGTCCTCCATTCCTGTTTGCAATGCAAATTATAATATAGAGGTACACTGGAGCGAAAAATGTAACTTGTAATAGTAATTTCTTGGTAAAATTGTAGTGGTGTTGTGATACGCCTCTGTGGTCAGACATTAATAATAGCTCGGGACTCGAATCCTTGACCCGAGCTACACATGACGAGCAGGTCACAGAGAAAAAGTTTGTGAAACTCAGGGTGAAGAAGAAATGGTCACAAACTCGGTGTTTGTAACGAGACAATATCCCCTGTTATACTCTAAAAAGGCCAAACAAACTGTCGGGCAACTCTGAAAAATAGTAGAACGAAATGACAGCAAGACGTCGGCGACCACAAGGAGCAAAGTGGGGCTACTCCTTAATGAGAGGACTTACACGTAGAATGGTGTGGATGAGGCGAAGATTACTCACACTTCTGTCGGCGGATATCTAACTTTAGATGACACTAAAAGGTGCACAGAGGGAAAACGTGGAGCTAAGATCGGCCACCGGTACCTTCAACTGTGTTTTAGATAGTTCTCACAGACCCGGTCCCCGGACCCCGCTTCTGTGGCTGAAACCCGCTATACAGCAAAAGGACAATCCGATGTCTAATGTGCGCTACACAAAACCAAACAAAAAACAACAACGACTCGGCAAACGAGTCCGAACCGACAGAGTCTGGAAGAAACACAACTTCAGCTACACATTTTCGACTGAACCTCCCAAACGTTGCCCCCGAGTCTCTCCCCTGTACCAGTTATAGGGTATACATGCCTTATACCAGTGTAAAGACCGCGACGTAAATACAGTCTCAATGTCCTGTCGCACCTTAAAGTAAAACCCTTGACGACGGAGATGGACGGAGACGTCCACATGATGCGAGCACGGACTGTGTTTAAAGATGTCGGAGGGAATTCAGTCATCAGGTCTCATTTCTAGCGGTACGTCGACGGCTCAGCTGGACACCCACAGACAACCTGGATAACTCACTGTGTCCCCCCCTTTTATTCTGAAGGGCCGATTCGTCCGTTCCGTAGGTAACTCCGGCTCACTTCACGCAACCCAATCACTGTCCGGCGGCTACGAGTATCTCTGGTTCTGATTGGTGGACGGTGGCGCGCTTCGGCCAATCGTGGAACATTTCATTGGGAAGTCAGACACACGGTTTGCGTCGGACCGAGTGTGCTCAAGGTGAGAGGAGTCGAATTTTACAATAATCGTAGAAACGTGTGCAATTTAAAATTATAACATTTAGGCGATTCTCTTATAGTGTCCATCCACAATTACCCAGCCAACGGGCGACGCAACATTAACCAGCTTCTAACTTATCGTTAGCCAGCTAGTAAGTGAGATAATCGTAAACTGCAACAGCACTTAAAATTGTTTTCTAATCTGGGTTAGAAATATTACGCAGGTTTTCCTTTCCTAAAGTTCATCTCTATGGAATAGTACGGTAACTATATTGTACTGTGCACCACCGATCAATTCAGGGAGTCGTTACAACAATCGGAGGTCATTTTAACGGCCCAAAAATAATGTTCAAGATTATTGCTTCGTAGGACTCCTGAAACCCGCGGGTGTTAGAATTTGCTTACAATGAAATAAGTCGACACTTGGCTGCTGGTGGAAAAATCCGTCGAGTCTCATGGGTGATCTTTAATGTCTTCGCGAGTGTAATGTGTAAAACAGTCGCTTACTTTTCCCTTCTCTGAAGGTTTTTCCTCTATTCTGAACGGAGAAAACGCCGCGGCACCATGGGTGTGTTGTCCACTCTGATGAGAGGTCTGGTGAGAGGAGCGGACAGAATGGCCGAGTTCACCAGCAAGCGGGGATCAAGGACTCATAACAAAGGCAGGGGTGCAAGGCCCACTGGACTGAGGCTCTCAAGCAGAAAGTTTCTTTCCATCAGGGCCATGATTCCTGAGTTTGTGGTGCCCAACTTGGAGGAATTCAAACTCAAACCCTATGTCTCGTATCGCGCTCCCAGAGGAACAGCGCCTCCAGTCACAGCAGAGAGTGTGTTTGCTGAGGTGGTGGCCCCTCATATTCAGAAAGACTTTGAAGACGGCACTTTCAGCAAAGAACAGATGGATAAATATGGATTTGAACCCACACAGGAAGGGAAGCTCTTTAAGCTGTATCCCAAGAACTATGTGCGTTGAAGTGCACTTGTATTTACAAAGAAAGGCGGAGACTGCTGATTAATTCAAGACCGAAAGCTGCAGACCAACTTACATGATGGTTTGAGGAGACTCATCCCACAAGGGACTTTCGTTCTTGAAATCAATTTTCAACAAATGTTTGACTTTCCTGTTTACTGACTAAATAAATTTGAAGCGGACATGATCCATATGGGAGAATTGTTCATTCATTGCTGTAAACATCAGTAAACAGTCTGAGATGACTATTCTGTTACTAAACAAAGAGCTCTCTTAAGTTCGTAGGTTCTTACGCATGGGCTTGTGATAAATTATTACATAGAGATGACTGCTCTGAAGCTGATGGTTATTCTTTTCAAAGAAATATTCACTTTCCAACAGGAGATATGCACTTTGAACCCAGAAGTTGTCAGTGTAACTTTATTGGTCAGAAAGTAATGAGTGTTACCAGCAATAAAAGTGGTCTCTACATATTTTTATGCATTACTGTGATAACGTTTTCAAAATATGACAGTGAGGATTTCTGGGAAGCAGCACAGTGGCTGGCATAACATTTCACAGATGCAAAACAGGGTTCTCGCCCTGCTGGTCTGGGCGAAAGTCATGTATTCAAGCATAAACCTTGTCAACTGAATACAGGAGCACAAAGTGCCTAAAAGGCCAGAGAGTTGCAAATGAGGAGAATTTCCCTTTGAGACTCAATAAAGTTAATGGAAACAGTCAAACATATACATGGGTCTCTTATTCTTGTGCAAAAATCGGTGCTGGTCTTCAAGGTGTTTAGTGAAAAAATTTCCTTAACAAAATTGCAAACTGCTTAAAAAGCTATTATAAAGGGAAGGGTGGGGGGTGAATGGTTGTTTTGATCTTGCTGCTACAGGATAAACAATTTAAAGGTTATGTTTAACTTGTGCTTTTAAAAATCACTAGTTATTGTTTTTTTAATTTGCACATTCTGTGATATGGTACTCCAAAGTGAAGGGGACTTAATGACTGTCTAATGCCCATGTCATAGCTGCACTGTTTATTCGGCTTTACTTTGGTTCGTTTTAGAACTTTATAGAAGGTGTTTCTATAGTCAAGTGTCAGTCAATGCACCAGCCTGGTCAACGTTGTTCTAGTTCCTGTTGAGCATCATCTGGAGTCCAGTCCCAGCGCCACACATGAAGCATATGGTCATAGAATGAGCAGCTTGCGAGCAGACAGGACAATGAGGCGGTGTCACTGTCAGGGTTGAGGGCAGTAGGGATGGTAGACGGTGCTGCAATGCCCTCTGGGATGTATCGTCCAGCATCATCCTCCAGGGAAGTGTCGAAGCTGGCGGTGGGAGATTCATACTGAATCCTTAAGTGTCCTCCGGTCTCTGTGAGGCTTTCCTTTGGCTCTTCAGCAGGAGGGGCAAAGGGAGTAGGTTTCTCCAGGGACAGCCGGGACCAGTCAGCTCCATACGCTAAGGAGTTGTGAAGGATGTAAGAGGCTAAGACAGGACACGCTCCTCCACTGCCCTCTGGACAATGACAGGATAACAACATGGTTAAGGAGAAACTCAACAAGAACTTTTAGCAAAAACGTACAGTCCAGACCAAATAAGATCTATGTGTAATTCGCACCATCTAATTTTAAGTGTTAGGGTAGAATCAGATTTTTTCTTATAAATTATAGATATTTTTAAACTATTTGGGACTCTAAAAGTTACACTAAAAACAATGGATTTTTTTTTTAAATCACTGGTTGAACAAAACACAAACGGTATGGTAGGCTAGTGCAACAGATATCAAGGGTAAAAGTTAACAATATCGGAGCCGAGTCTTTTTTATAGCCCGATTCCTTATCAGTGTTCTTCAATACTGGGCATTTGCTGATGCTGAATCTAATCTGATACTTATATTTCTCTTAATAGCTCACGGTGCTCACTCAAACTACAACCTGAAAATGAGATCAGATAAAACTAGATCCATTCCAGAAAGATTTGGTTGTGCCAAGGATGCTCTGTATAAATTGCAAAAAATATTTTAATACATAGCAGCAAGATTTTGCATTATTTTCTAAATATGTATCCAAGATACAGTACAGCTATAGCCTGCTAAATTTGACACCTTATTTCTCACAAGCTACATGATTCAAACACTGAAGGTACAGCTTCAAAAATACTAAGATTCGTTTGTATTATAACTCAGATCATTTTACTAGATAACTCTGTAAAACTCAGGTGGAGTTTTTAGGAACACACAAACATTTGGACAACTTGCAATTGTACAGTGGTGGAGTTTCTTCCTTCACAAAATATCTGCAGCTGAGTCAAGCTCAGTCACTCACATATGAAGTGACCTGTTTGTAACACAGAGCCCAGTTGTCATTAAGGAAAGCAGCTTTACAACAGCAGGGTAATTTGGTCAAAATATAGGAGCAAGAAGCAAGTAATCACTGCCTTTTTGTTTAAGAATAATGGATAAAGGTCTGACAGTAGTTCTCAAACAATAAAGCAAATGTTTTGCTTTGCATTAAAGGCACAAGATTGCCATGCTTTCCTGGGACTTTCGAAGTTAAAAATCCACAGCAAGCACTTCCTTTCCATCTTTCTTTCATACTGACCCAGGGCCTGCTGGCAGTGAAGGATATGGAAGTCATTGTGCATGCAGGCTGCCAGCAGTAGATTCTGATGGGTTGGATGCCACTTCAGCCTCCACACTCCACCACCCATGGCACTCTCACTCAGAGGCTGCCGCATGTTCCTGCCATCCCACAGCAAAACCTGCTCATCATAGCTGCAGAGAGTGAAGCCAATAACACAAGACTTACAGACCATCACATGAAAGAGTGAGCCAGCATACAATTTAGGACAAAAGGACCTAAAACAGCAGAGGCAGCAGTAGTAAGCAGTAGTCACAATCGTGCAATTCTAACACAATGCCAAGGTAACATACATAGTTCTGTGAGATATTTACCTGCCTGTAGCCAGGATGTGTTCCCGATTCGGGTTGCTTTGAATACTGCACACACCCATTGAATGCCTTCAAAGGAACAGGCCAGAAATGATTACTGTACATTGCCTAAATGGACATACCACATAAGTGCATCAGTACTCACCTTTTACTGGTGAAAATGGGGCAGGAGGGACTCACCCTCAGATCCCAACCTTTAAGTTTACTGTCATCACCACCTGTTGAGGAAAGACAGACAATTTATATGTAGGCATTCAAAAATTTCCAACTTGAACTCACAAACTAGTTATGGAAGATGAAGAAAATGGCGTTACGTCACTCAATGACAGAAACCTTATGTAGACACTGATATGAACATAGGGTTCTAGCAATGCAAGCTCATTGGCCATAATTTAAGTATCAAAATATGTTATATGATGAGGAGGTGGTGGGGAAAAGGGATAATATGGTGTTATTTTTCCTACTAAGGGAACATGAGCATATTTAGGAATGAATATATCTGGCAAAATAGATCATATACATCTCCTAGGTATGAAATGCATGACCGGTATAAAGACCCATCTGCAGTGTTGTGAAGACAATCTGCCTGTAGGTTTGACATTGTGTTGTGTGCATTAGAAAGAGAAAAGTAAAGCAAGTGTTCAGTGCTGCCCATTCCTACATAAATTAAACATGCTATGAGTTGGGCCTTGTCTCTCTTGAGGGGTCCTGTGTTGCACCATGAATTTCTTTTATAAATAACAGTAGTAAAGATAATAATAGTTATCTTCAACCTGGTGGTCTGCATTTCTTTTTTCAATAAAATGATACAGGACCAAACTATTAATAATGCACTTTACACCATATTTGAGTTTATATTTTATTCAGGCCATGTTCAGTTCATTTCCTCTCAAACTGAAGATACCAATCTGCTGACCTGACAGACCTTCTTTGGCTCATCATCAATGTATCCACAAAACCCTTGGCTCAGTTTCAGCTACAATGGATGAGGCAAAATAACCCTGATTTTACTATTTAATTTTTTTTTCTTCTGTGGAACTATCAAACAGCTCTGGAAGTTCATGCTAATAGAGCACAACTCGGGCTATAAGGAGCTCTGGTTGTGGATGCTGGTTTGGGATTAGACCACTGCATAAGACTACTGACTGACACTAAGCTGATAGACAGCAGGAATATTTGTTTTCACTTTGTTTACATCTACAAGTTAAAGATGATATACGAATGTCATACACTAAATGTTCTTGTATGGATTGTTGTTGTGGTTACATAAACTTTTTAAATTATTGAGTACTGCAAATTACATAGATTCTTTTGGTAGGACATAAAATGAGATAAAAACACTGCCATACAGCAAGTTAATCTAAATTGGTAAAGAAAGTCAGGAAGTGATGGACTGTAATTTTAATGGGGAGTTACCAGTGTAAACCAGTTGTGTGTCCCAGTATGAGAAGGCTGAGATCCAGGCCTCAAAGTCATGAGCCTTCCACTCTGACAGAGCCGTCAGAGTGCCTTCAGCCAGAGAGAGAACACTTACACAGCCTGCAGAGTCACTGCACACCAGCCGCACATCACTGCTGTTGACACAAACAGAAGATACTTGAAAAAAAAATTAAAATTCATTAGTAGGTGTTCTGGCTCCATACTGAATATCTCACCTGTCCATTCTTCCAGTGGACCAGTCTAATGATAGAGCCAGCCGCTCTGCTCCCACTTCCAAACTGCTCAGAGTCTGCAGACTACAGCTGCCTTCCTACTGGATACACACAATTCAGCAGTGTAGACTGACACAACAGTCACACTAAATCTAACTGACATTCTCATCCTGTATCCCAAGATTGGCAGGTAAACCTTGTCATTTTAAATTACCAAATTGAAATAATTTAGCATTTAACCAACAATGATATTAAGTTCCTACATAACATTAAGTAATATGTGATGAGTCAATCGTGCACATTTTCTTCCTCTGTAAACAGACAAATGGCATATATCTGTAAAATACAACTTGAAGTAAATTAATATATTTTCTCTGGAATTATTCACAACAATGTGAGGCTTATAATGCTCTCGACATTGTGTCAGAGAGGAGATGATTCAAGTCTTATCAGACAGCATAATGTCAGAGGGTATGTGTCCTTTATAAACAAACTACTTATTGCCCATAATGTAATAAAACTGAAAAGAATCCATAACCTACAGCCCGCAAAACAACTGAAATTTGATGGAAATCTGTACAGTCAGCACCTCTTTAACTGACAGACATACAAACTCGGTGATAACTGGTATACTTGTACTACCTATTTCATTTATTTCAGGTCTGTTGTTTTAGACTGCAGTCATATAGGACTTTTATTGTTGGGTGTTCCTGATTTTTAGGCCACCACTGTGTGAAGGACGTTTCCCTGTCTCCAAGACAATGGAGCATTTGGACTTATCATGGTAGGAAAGGCTGCTCTGAAACAAAATATCATAGTTTTGATCTTAGAGGCTAATATATGTATTCAGTGTCAATGTGTTCTGTCAAAAGCTGTACATGCTGACTCAAAGATAAACTAAATGTCTAAAAATATAAGAAATCAGTGGCTGTGATTCTTCTGATGTTCCATTTCTCACCTGACTGTCAGACATTGTGTACAACTGCAGCTCCCCTGTGGCAGCTGCTATTCCCAACATTGCCTTCTCTGACACCGGCACATGGCACCTGAGAACATGCAAAAGAATCATATATCAAGTACGTAAACAGTGTGAACAGCAGACATGCTGGTCAAACCTGAGTTCATACCATTTCATATCTAAAATTGCTGGTGTGTCAATGCGCTGCAGCTCAACGAGAGGAGGACTTGATCCCTCTCGCCAAAACTCAAAAAGATACAAACGACCAGTCCGGCTCGGGGTGGCATCATCACCATCTGCCTACAGAAAAAATGTAAAAGTGGCATACATCAGTCAACAGTAAGACATCTTTGGGAACATGAATGACTGCAATCCCATTGTGCACCTGGTGCTGCTACAAAGTCACTAAAACTTAGGCTGCACAATTAAAAATCTAAAGTAACCTCTGGCTTGCAATGAACATCACAATTCAGGACAATTCAAATAATTTTTATTTTAAGCTCTTATTCCCACAGTCTTCCACTAAACTGGCCAGTCAGGCCTAATATAGTGAACAATACAAACCAACTAAAATTTTAACATTTTATTGAATTTCAGTGTTGCTTGATGGATATAGATTAAACTAGTCTGCAATCCACAGGTAATTTTTCATTTACATGTGTTTGTTGTGTTGGCTCTGTACTCCAGCATATTTGAACTGAAATGAAACATTGATTGTGAAAAAGTTGTCTTATTGTGTGTAAGGTGTTTTCATCCAGACAGAGTGAACAACCAAGTAAAAAGTTGTAACCCATGTGATGAGAGCAACTGTGGGGCTATGTATTTAGTATGTTACTTTTTACTGATGTGTACTAACCCATTTAAATAAACGTTCAAAAGAGGGTTATGATTGGTAAAGGTTATGTGGACAATATAGATGTGAGCACCACCAATTAATGGCACCTTGCTGTGGGACCCAGGAGCAAACGTGGCCCTCTGGGGCCCTATTAACTGCCCACTGAAGCATTGTGGTTAGAAATACAATGTACATTAGTGCTACTTAGTATGAAGCTGTGTCCATATGACGATTAAACGGATGCAGCAGGACAGTTGGGGCTGTTCGTATGTAATCTCACCCCTTTCTGTAGCTGATATGTCCCGCAGGCCAGGATGTTGTGGCTCGGTGAAACAGGACACCACTCCACCGTGTCAGCACTCTGCTCCGTGTCAAACACTTGAAGACTGCGGGTCCTCGACTTCCAAGCCATTACCACCTACTCTGCATAACATTACTGTGCTGGTGCAGGAGCTAAAAGCAAAATTAACATGTCTGAGCTGTAGAACCAAAAATAAACTAAGGTAATTAATCCTGACTAATCCTACATTTTTAATCCTTAAACGACATTAATTTGCTGACTTTCACGAGTCTAACTGAGCTAACTAAATGTTAGCTAGCTAGCTATAGTTAACTCACTGCACGCAGACTGTTCGGTAAACTATTCAGATAGCGAGCAGATATTGCTTGGGTGAGTGAACTGTCCAAATCAAATTAATGTTTATTTATTATCGAATACACACAGAAGTGGTCATTATCAACAACCCTCACAACTCACATGTAAGTCAGCTCCGTGGACATCAGTCTCCAAGGCGGAGTAGTGACGCCGCGTCACGTGACCAGCCGGCGCCTACGTCATGGCCGCGTGTTTGTCCGCCGATCCGACTGAGAAGTGACGAGCTGGACCATGACGTAACAGGAAGAGCTCAGCGTAAACACATGGACGTCAGCACTGACAAATGTGTCTGTAGATGTGCACTCAGTTGATAGTTAGAGATGATGTGGATAATGTTACTGATGGTTAATCATTCTGGAGATTAGACTTTGTGTATTAATTCTCTTCACGCTATCATGTTGCATCTCTGATGTTTGAACATTTATTTTATTCAAAAGATTAAAAAACTTCTCTATAAATGAAAAACCCGTGACAGCACCTTCAAGATTATACCAAACTATGTATAACTACTTTGGCTCTAGTAACATTCAGGATCACATTAATACATGATGCCACAACACTTCCCTCATGGAAATCCTGTGAAGCATCTCTGCGGTTGTATGTGTTTCTGAAAGAAAACATAAAGATGGAAATGAAACGCTTCCTCTGTCAATATCCTTTGTCCCTAATGATTTATAGTAATTACACATGTTGTGAAATATGTACATAGACTGTCTAGATGGGTGACCTGTTAAATACTGTTACAGCATTGAAAAAATGACTGTTGCACTGTGTATTACAGTGCAAATTAAATTAGCTTACCATTGTTACAATTCTTATGATCTACATACAGGCACTTCATATTGGTTAGATAGGTAGAATCATAGAAGAAAGAACAATAAAAACAAAGCAAAGGAGCCATTCATTTAGTATCAGATGTAGCTACTTCACATGAGTGTAATCATTTCAGATGATCACACTACTGATGGTTACCCTAATTGTCTAACTGCAATCACATTATAGGCAAATACATATAATTAATCAACATAGTACAATTATTAACATTGTACAATGCAAGGTGTATAGATGTAGTATAGTTGTCAAAATAATAAGACCATTAAAAATAGCAGCAGAGGGTGCTGATCAGGCTCATGGGGCAGTAGATTGATCTACAACCATGGATCCAGACTCAGGAACATCAGAGGCAGAAAAACCTGCAGAAAGTGACAGGAGGAAGAGGAGAGAGACGAGGAAGCACAAAACTACGGGAGAGAGCAGAAGTAAAGTCAGTGACAAGCACTGATGGGATATGATTGTTTACAGATGGACAGGAAGTGGGGGAGAGAGGAGCTCAGTGCATCATGAGAAGTCCGCCAGCAGTTTACAAATGCATGGACTAGTTTTTATGCATCTTTTTGAGACAGGATGTGCTTGATTTTTACAATGTTACAAACTAAAACTACGGATCTCACACACAGATGTATACATATATTCTTTAGTCTCTGTTGTTCCTTTTCATAGGCTAAAGGATGAGCTGAAGTAGCCCAAGTTGGCCCAAAGATGGTGCTCACATCACAATAGTGATGTCACTGTTATCAACAGCCACTCTATGGTGAATGATCAAACAATTAACAGCAGTTCTTAATAGCAAATAACACATTTTTAATTTAGAATTTCATGAACAATCAGCAGTAAATTTAACAAAAAGACAAGGAAATGACTGAGTTTTAAGTGTTTGTTCACCCTGTATAAAAATGTATTTGTTTTTTTTGTTTTTTTTTTATTAGAACACTAATTTGATTTGCTACTAATGTAGCCGCAAGGGGACACAATCCAGTGTCTTATTGTGCCGGTCCCAAGCCCGGATAAATACAGAGGGTTGTGTCAGGGAGGGCATCCGACGTAAAACTTTTGCCAAATCAAACATGCGAGTCAGATCTATGAATCCCATACCCGGATCGGTCGAGGCCGGGTTAACAACGACCGCCATCGGTGCTGTTCACCTACAGGGTGCCGGTGGAAATTGGACTACTGTTGGTAGAAGAAGGAGAGGAGGAAGGTGTGTTCGTAGGAAGAGAGAGAAGAGGAATGCCAAGAGGCTAGGACTGAGAGTAGGGACTTTGAATGTTGGAACCATGACAGGAAAGGGTAGAGAGTTAGTTGACATGATGCAGAGGAGGAAGGTAGACATACTGTGTGTCCAGGAGACCAGGTGGAAAGGTAGCAAGGCTAGAAGTTTGGGAGCAGGGTTCAAGTTGTTCTACCATGGTGTAGATAGGAAGAGAAATGGAGTAGGAGTTATCTTGAAGGAGGAGCTTGTTAGGAATGTCCTGGAGGTAAAAAGAGTGTCGGATAGAGTGATGAGTCTGAAGCTAGAAATCGAAGGTGTAATGCTCAATGTGGTTAGTGGGTATGATCCACAGGTAGGCTGTGAGCTGGAGGAGAAGGAGAAATTCTCGTCGGACCTTGATGAAGCCATACAGAGCATCCCTAGAGATGAGAGAGTTGTCATTGGTGCAGACTTCAATGGACATGTTGGTGCAGGAAACAGAGGCGATGAGGAAGCGATGGGCAGATTTGGTATCCAGGAGAGGAACGCAGAAGGACAGATGGTGGTGATTTTGCAAAAAGGATGGAAATGGCTGTAGTGAATACTTTCTTCCAGAAGAGGCAGGAGCACAGGGTGACGTATAAGAGTGGAGGTAGGAGCACACAGATAGACTACATCTTGTGTAGACGGTGTAATCTGAAGGAGATCAGTGACTGCAAAGTAGTGGTTGGTGAGAGTGTAGCCAGACAGCATAGAATGCTGGTGTGTAGGATGACCTTGGTGGTGAGGAAGACGAAGAGGACAAAGGCAGAGCAGAGGACGAAATGGTGGAAGCTAAAAAAGGAAGAGTGTTGCGTGACTTTTAGGAAGGAGTTGAGGCAGGCTCTGGGAGGTCAGGAGGTGCTTCCAGATGACTGGAGAACTACAGCTAATGTGATCAGGGAGACAGGGAGGAGAGTACTTGGTGTGTCATCTGGAAGGAAAGTAGATAAGGAGACTTGGTGGTGGAATGAGGAGGTGCAGGAGTGTATACAGAAAAAGAGATTAGCTAAGAAGAAGTGGGACACTGAGAGGACTGAAGAGAGTAGACAGGAGTACAGGGAGATGCAGCGTAAGGTGAAAGTAGAGGTGGCAAAGGCCAAACAAGGGGCTTATGATGACTTGTATGTTAGGTTGGACAGTAAGGAGGAGAGACTGATCTATACAGATTGGCAAGGCAGAGAGACAGAGATGGGAAGGACGTGCAGCAGGTTAGGGTGATTAAGGATAGAGATGGAAATGTATTGACAGGTGCCAGCAGTGTGATGGGAAGATGGAAAGAGTACTTTGAAGAGTTGATGAATGAGGAAAATGAGAGAGAACGAAGAGTAGAAGATGTGGCTGTTGTGGATCAGGAAATAGCAAAGATTAGTAAAGATGAAGTGAGGAAGGCACTGAAGAGGATGAAGAGTGGAAAGGCACTTGGTCCTGATGATATACCTGTGGAGGTATGGAAGTGTCTAGGAGAGGCGGCAGTAGAGTTTCTGACTGGGTTGTTTAACAGGATCTTAGATAGTGAGAAGATGCCTGAGGAATGGAGGAGAAGTGTGCTGGTGCCCATTTTTAAGAACAAGGGAGATGTGCAGAACTGTGGCAACTACAGAGGAATAAAGCTGATGAGCCATACAATGAAGCTATGGGAAAGAGTAGTTGAAGCTAGACTAAGGGCAAAAGTGAGCATTTGTGAGCAGCAGTATGGCTTCATGCCAAAAAAGAGTACCACAGATGCAGTATTTGCTTTGAGGATGTTGATAGAGAAGTACAGGGAAGGTCAGAGGGAGCTGCATTGTGTCTTTGTAGATCTGGAGAAAGTGTATGACAGGGAGCCCAGAGAGGAACTGTGGTACTGTATGAGGAAGTCTGGAGTGACAGAGAAGTATGTTAGAGTGGTGCAGGACATGTATGTGGACTGTAAGACAGTGGTTAGATGTGCTGTAGGTGTGACAGAGGAGTTCAAGGTAGAGGTGGGACTGCATCAGGGATCAGCTCTAAGCCCCTTCTTGTTTGCTATGGTGATGGACAGACTGACAGACGAGGTTAGACAGGAATCTCCATGGACTATGATGTTTGCAGATGACATTGTGATATGTAGTGAGAGCAGGGAACAGGTGGAGGAGAAGCTTGAGAGGTGGAGATTTGCCCTGGAAAGGAGAGGAATGAAGGTTAGCCGCAGCAAGACAGAGTACATGTGTGTGAACGAGAGGGACCCAAGTGGAAGAGTGAGGTTACAGGGAGAAGAGATAAAGAAGGTGGAGGATTTTAAGTACTTAGGGTCAACAGTCCAGGGCAATGGAGAGTGTGGAAAAGAGGTGAAGAAGAGTGTGCAGGCAGGCTGGAACGGGTGGAGAAAAGTGTCAGGTGTGATGTGTGATAGAAGAGTTTCAGCTAAAATGAAAGGAAAGGTGTACAAAACTGTGGTGAGACCAGCGATGCTGTTTGGTCTAGAGACAGTGCCACTGAGGAAAAGACAGGAGGCAGAGCTGGAGGTAGCAGAGATGAAGATGTTGAGGTTCTCTCTGGGAGTGACCAGGATGGATAGGATCAGGAATGAGTACATCAGAGGGACAGCACATGTTAGAGGTTTTGGAGATAAAGTCAGAGAGGCCAGACTGAGATGGTTTGGACATGTCCTGAGAAGAGATAGTGAATATATTGGTAGAAGGATACTGAGTTTTGAACTGCCAGGCAGGAGGCCTAGAGGAAGACCAAAGAGGAGGTTTATGGATGTAGTGAAAGAGGACATGAAGGTAGTTGGTGTGAGTGAAGAGGACGCAGAAGACAGGGTTAGATGGAGGACACTGATTCACTGTGGCGACCCCTAAAGGGAAAAGCCGAAAGAAAAAGAAGAAGAAGAAGACTAATTTGATTTGCTACTACCTTTTGGAAGCTAAAGTCAGGGACTGGATACAGCAGACCTGACAGCCTCTTTGTTTACCCATAGCTATTAAATTTTATCAGCCTCACAAGCCTTTTCTAAATATATCTGGTATTTAATATTTTACTGATGTAAGTACTGTATGTACTGTATTTCCTAATGGCATACAATATGCTTACACTTACACTGTATTGAGAATGTTATCTTCCAGCTCCACTTACCCAGTGTCCTTATGTTGAGTCCTCCAGACTCCAGTGCTAAAGCAAAAGAATTAGGCATCAACATGAATCACTCCAGCCCTAGAATACAAGCTCTGTGTGCTGGTCAGCCAATATCCATCTTCATCTCCACTTAACTAAACAGAGAAAAGCAAAATCATATGCAGTAAAAGACCAGTTCAACCGAAATGTACTGTACAGTGTTTTCTCTAAAATCTTCAGGTGTGGCAAATGGGGTAGGTCTTAGTAATCTATCTATGTGTATTGATACAGATTGTCTGAGGGTCTACTACATAACACAATATTGTAATACTTTTGAACAACAGCGTTTATAAACTGGTGTAAAACTATGCAACCCAGTGTAGTCTGACAGTTTAGTTTGGGAAGGAGGTTGTGTATAGTATAAATAGTGTTGTTTGGGATTAATGTGAAATGTGTTTTTTCCAGCCACTGAACACTTTCCAGGTAAAAAAAACTGACTGGGGATCACTTGTGTCACTTAGTTTGGACACCTGCTTCAGCACCGACAGGAATTATAAACAGGAACTTTTTCAGGGCCTCTGCCAAAAGTAAAATGTAAATATATTAGAGAATATCTAAATTGTTTGATAAGTGACACCTGTTTAGTTACCTCTGTAACTTCGAATCCACTAAAGTTACCCTGTAATCCCAAAAGCAACTTTAACTTATTGTAGCATCAGTAGCAAATGGTTTATGTTGTTGGTTAAAATTAACCGTGTGAAATCATCGCTTCAAAAATGCAAATTGGGTGTACCAGAAGGTTCAATTCTGGGCTCTTCTGCTTTTATGAAGAAATGATCTAACTGAAAGCTGAAAAGAGAATGGCTTATGCACATGTTTTTTTCCCCATCATTTTAATCTTGTTAATGTATGTCCTATCCTATCCTATCTTAATCCTATCTGTCTGGTCCCTGTTTAATAAAAAAACATAAAAATGGGATTTGCATTAGTTTGCAGGTATTTAGTAAACTGATGAAAAATAGTTGGAAAAAATACATTTTGACTATATTAAGGCACTAGATAAAAAGTCAGAGGATCAAACTTACTACAACCAATCTCTAAGGACCATGAATGTGTGTACTGAGTTTCATAGGAATCTATGCAAGAATTGTCAAAATATTTCAATAAAATATACAAAAATGCCATCCTCATGGTGGCACTACATGAAAAGTCGGAAGATCAAGGGAGTCATGAGGATTTGTCATGTTGGAACCATGAATGCCTTTACAAAATTTGGTGTCAATCCATATATGTTGATGTAAAAGATATTTCACTGAATAGGTTAAATCTCTATCTGTAGCTCCATCATTAAGGCAAAATCAGAGGATCAACAAAATCACTTGAGTTTGTCCTCTAGGGACCTTGAATATACCTAGAAAATTACATGCCAATTCATCCAGTAGTTGTCAAAATATTCCACCCAAAAACGAATGTCAACCTCATGGTGGTGTTTGAGGAATAGTCAGGGGATCACTAAAATCAGTTGGATTCATCCTCCAAAAAGTTTCATAGCAATGTATCTAAAAGTTGTCAAGATTCTGTCTCAACATAGTTGTTGAACAGTACTGTTGAACAGTAGCTACTGAGCCATTTCAGCCAAATCATCAAAGTCAGAATATCCAAAAGGCTTAGAGAATAACTTAATAATATTAATGATAATATGTAATATTTTCTCTGAATGTACAGGGGTAAAAATTAAGGAAAAAAAAACAAGACTCAATATAAAGTGTAATAGTAAGCTGTTGGGCCATGTCAGGTTCCATTAAGCCAAGGACAGAAATCTATAGTTGCAGTGGGCACAGACTCACCAAAACTGGATGGATGAAGACTGGAAAAATGCAGCCAGGTCTGATGAATCTGGATTTCTTGGCATCAACAGTATGAATCCATGGACTCAACCTGCCTTTTGTCAACAGTCCAGGCTGCTGGTGGTGGTGGTTGTTGGGGGGGGGTGTTGACACACTTTGGCCCCTTAATACAAATCAATAATAGTTTGAATGCCACAGCTTATCTGAGTATTGTTACTCACCATGGGCCTCCCTTATGGCCACAGTTTACCATCTTCTAATGGCTACTTCCAGCAGGATAATGATCCATGTCACAAAGTAAAAGTCTCAAACTGGTTTCATGAACATGACAAAGAGTTCAGTGAACTTCACCGTCCTCCCCAGTCACCAGTCCTGGATCCAGTAGGACATCTTCAGGATGTGGCAGAACAGGAGAATTAATGTGCAGCTGACAAACCTACAAAAATGTTCTGATGCATCATGTCAACATTTTTTTTTCCCTACGAAAACTATTAGACTACCACAAGGACAAACATTTCATATACAACAAATACCTCAATATATACAAATGATTTTATATACACATTTTAAAACACATTTTACTATATACAGTACATATGCCTCTCTATTCCAGATCCCACAAAAATATTTCATTATTGTCCCTCCAGTGGTAGAAGAAGTATTCAGATCCTTTTCTTAAGTAAAATTATCAATACAGAAAAGTAAAAATGCTTAATTACAAGTAAAGGGCCTGCATGAATAATCCTACTGAAGTAAAAGTAAATAAGTATCAGCATTAAAATATAGTTCAAGTATTAAAGTAAAAGAACTGGTTTGGTCCCTCTGACTGATTATTATATATGACATCATTGGATGATTAATACTAAAGCATCAGTGTGTAGCAGCATGTCACTGTCGAGCTGCCGGAGATGGAGCTATTTTGAACTACTTCATACATAGTCTTATAAACAGGGACACTAAATAAATCTGAGGGGGTGTCAGATGATTCATAGGAGAGGGAGGAAGAAGAAACACAGTCCTGTTACACAAATCTGTTTCAGTTTTGTTTTTTTTTCCATTGGATTATTAAATGAAAAGGAACAACGTGAAACGTTTAGAGGAAAAATCACTACTTAGTGGAACTCAGGCATCTGAAATATGACTTTTAATACACTCTGCTCCTTTTAAAATGTCAGAAGCCTCTAAGGTCTGAAACCACTGGTTTAAACTTGAACAATGTGTTGTATTTTAAAAGCTTGTTATATTATCCAGTGTCAAAATCTTCATCTTAAAAGTAACTAGTAACTAAAGCCGACAAATAAATGTGGTGGAGTAGAAAGTCCAATATTTCCCTTTAAAATGTAGTGGATGCAAGTATAAAATTGCATAAAAGAGAAATAATCAAAGCATAAGTACCTTAAAATCATACTTAAGTACAGTACTTGAGTAGATGTACTTTGTTACTTTTCAACAATGTGATCCTCAACTAAACCGTGGTCTTCTCACACACACGCTCTGTGTGTCTGAACGGATTTGTATTTTAAAAGAAATATGTTAAAATGTTCCTTACTCTAATTCAAGGTTATATGACAAATATACAAACATTGTGCTTTTGATAAAAATATCATATAGCTTTTTCAACGATACAGCTTTTGACCTCTGTTTTCCTGTTTTAGTGCAGGCTTTATTTATAGGCAGAATGTCGTTGGTGTCAGAGTTTGCTAATTTTATTTTCATTCGTTCGCTATTGCACTTGCATGTTGCTAATGGTGAGAAAGAGGAATTGAGAAGGGCTGCTGAAAGCCCCACAAAGAACCGCACAGTCCATGGCACTAAGAGAAGGGGAAGTGTAAGTAGAAGCAGCAAAGTCTGAAAACTCAAACAAAGACATTACTCTCCCAAGCAGGTAAGATGTAAACTTTTATTTCCTGTCCTTTATTTTTCTCTTCTTGGCATTTTTAAGTGAGAACTTCGTCATAAAGATCAGGTTTTACTGATGGCAGATTCCTCTTTATTCTATAAAAAGTTTAACAACTATATTGCGAGAGAATACTTGTAACAAAACAACCAAAAAAAGGAGAAAAACTTAAATCAAAACGAGGTCAACATGGTCAGTCATACAACTCAAAATTTTCAACTATGTAAAAAAAAAACTTGATTGAAAAATAAAATATGGCAGCTATAGTTTAGTCACTTAAAACATTTTGACAATTTGATTTGAGACAATTTGACATCAACATTATAATCAGTCATTTTATATTTTGGGGAAGTCACAGTATTTCAAGCTGAAAGTAGCTGAAACCCCTGTGATATCATTAGCAACAGCCCAACTATGATTAATTTATGTTGTGTTTAACAAACATAGAACTCATAGAAGACCCTAACTGTCTTTAAACTCAGGGTTATACAGGAAGTGAAATGTGGCAGCAACATTACACACACACACATAGAAACGCCCTAAATAATATGCTGCCTTCGAGTACGGATCAGACGCACTTTAGCCTTTTCTGTTCACATTAGATGAAATATGTTAATATATATGTTAAAAATGTTTTTGTTTGTTGTTGCAGGTCTGATTAGAGGTGTTACACTATGGCTCAAGGCTGCCTCAAGTGTTTAAAGTACACCATGTGTGTCGCCAACTTCTTTTGTTTTGTACGTATGTCTCGATCATTAAACATTGCATTCAGAGATCATTATGGTCCATGTTATTAGTATCTACTTTTATTGACCAGTAGTTCTTTAAACATTTTCAGGGGGCATGTGGAAATATTCTGGTTTGGCTCAGCCAATAACATAGAAGTTACAATGCAATAATGTCCACACATTTGTGAAACCTGAACACCACCTACTTTTGCTGAGTGTGTGAAAACTAGTCCGCAAAGCATGAGTGGAGTTAACTTTAACTTAAATCCTGTACTGCTGTGGAGATAAACCTAATTATAGGTTTTATTCAAAACTTCTGCTCCAAAATAACGAAATCTATCACATAAATGTAATGGAGTGAAAAGTACGATACTTATCTCTGAAATACAGTGAAGAGGAAGTACTTGTATTATATTCCACCAGTGGTACAAAAGGTCCTTTAGCAGGGCAGTGAACCACTAGTAGCTCAAATGGTGAAGAAAGTGTTGAATAAATGTTCCTGTGATAATGTAATCAGGTAAATGTGGTGTGTGAACCTGACTGTACCATACATCCTGTCAGATGAGTGGTGTGGTGGTGCTGGCCCTTGGTGTGTACATGATGGTGTACCTCCAGATGACCGTACTCACCACAAAATTATCCAGCTTCAACCTGTCCAACATGCTGCTGATCAGTGGCATCATCATCACCTGCATATCCTTCCTGGGATTTCTGGGCGCTCTGAAGGAGAACCGCTGTCTCCTCCTGACGGTATGACACAAACAGCACCTGGGGGCTCTGAGGGGCTATGTTGTTCTTCTAGCTGCTCTGCTTACTTCTCATGTTCAGCTATTCAAGAATCTATTTCAGGCAACTTTGACATTATTTGTATACCGCTCCCTTAACAAGTCTTTCAGAAGCATTTGAAATTGCTCTCACACATTAGACGTGCAATATTTTTTACCACCACTACGCTTGGGGCTTTTAAGAAAAAACCTTTTGCATTAAAATCCCCCTGTAAATTCAAAATGAAAGAAAGATTTGACACTTTGAAACATGCTTCTGTTTTGAGTTATACTTCGTATTACTAATAAAACATTAATTCATTACAGGATAATTTAGTTTTATTTCAACTTTGGTTTGTATTTTCATAGTTTTTACCATGTGTTCTATTAGTTAAGTTCTAATTGTACTCTGGGACACCAGGCAACAGGAACAGGAGCAGTCAGAATCATTCAATTTTTAACACCATATTCATAACAGATGTTATCTTAGGGCACTTTTCATATAGAACAGGTCAAGACCAGACTCTTTATAGTTATTATTTACAGAGACCCAAAAATTCCCTCATGAACAAGCACTTTGTAACAGTGGCAACAAAAAACTCCCTTTTAACAGGTAGAAACATTGAACAGATCCTGGCCTGTGGTGGTGGTGGTGGGGGGGGTGTCTGCCTCGACCTGCTGGGTTGAGAGACAGAGAGAGAGAGAGATAGAGTCTAGCACAATAAAAGTATCATGTAAAGATGTATGACAATAATGGGTCAAATAACAAAGGACTGAATAAAATAGTATTAGTGATGATCATAATAATTAGAGTAGTGGGTGTTGATCAGGCTCATGAGGCAGTAGATGGTTCTACAACCATGGATCCAGACCCAGGAGCATCAGAAAAACCTGCAGAAAGCGACAGGAGGAAGAGGAGAGAGATGAGGTAGCACAAAACTTGGGGGGGGGGGGGCAGTTAGTTATGAGCATTCTTGAGATTTTAATGCACATAGGGAAAGGGGAGGAGGCAGTGGAAAAGGAAGCTAGGTGCATCATGGGAAGTCCCCTGGTAGTCTAGACCTATAGCAGCATAGTGAGGGGAGGGGAGGGCTCGGGCCAGTTGTAACCATAATCTACATCAAAGAGGAAAGATTTAAGGTCCCTCTCCACTCTTAAATGTGGAGAGGGTGTTGGCCTCCTGGACCCAAACTGCAGAGGAGCCTGATAACTGAAGGCTCTTCCTCCCATTCTGCTTGTGGAGACTCTAGGAACCACAAGTTGGTCTGTAGTCTGGGAACGAATTGTTCTCATTGGGTAGTAAGGGACTATGAGCTCTTAAAGATAAGATGGTGCCTGACAATTAAGGCAGGTTGTTGTTGAACAGCAACATGTCAGTAATAATCTCTTTTTGCACAGGAAAAGTTTGCCCATTGTGACCTTGTATATTGATTCACTTGATATTTTAACTTAGTAACACCAGCAGGTAAAAATTTGACTATGTGGTATAATTTTGTTCATGACCAAATACCTGCAAATCTAAGAGAATTCCCATTAGCCTCAAGTGTACTTTGTGTTTAATGCTGATAAACAGATGAACCATTACCATCACTGAAGTGTTTTGGGGATCAAATATGATTAAAAAAACCCAAACAAACAAAAAAACCCCAAAAACACTGGTGTGGACATTGTTGAGAATTAACATGTGTGAATAGGCCTCTGGTGTATAGGACTGTACTTTGAAAACAACAGGCACGAGTGTTTTGACACACATCATACTCTGTAAGCTACACTGCCCCATAGAGGATGAATATGGTTATAATCCCCTCCCCATGCAGATCTCAGTCAACCTGGCGAATACTATGAAGATGAATAATGGATAACACTAAGAAAATAAGGCCAAAGTTGTAATAAATCTGAATTTAGTTTAAGTTCTGTAAATACTATTTGGTTTTGTCATACATTTTAATTAACTGAAAGAGTAAAAATGCAATAGACTGTTTTGAAACATACTCTGTCAACAGTTTTTCCTGCTTCTGTTCTTACTGATGTTGGTGGAGCTGACTGCAGCGTGCTTACTACTCATGTATGAGAAAGAGGTAGGTTTACATTCATCAGTGCTCACACTGTGTGTTGTGCTCATAAATTAAACGCATAGACTATGTGTAATCTGCAAATCTCACCTGACTTTTTAGATTGCTGACTTTGTGGAAGAGGATCTCGACAAAAGTTTAAAAAAGGCCAAAGAAAGTGGAAATTCAACCACTGTACTGAGGGAATGGGATCTGGTTCAGACCAAAGTAAGTGTGTCAGAGCAACGACATACTCACAGCTCACATGATGACACAAAAGACTTTGGCCATGCTGTGCAAAATTACTTGGAGCTATGTGATCTCAGACTGTTCTTAAAAGACATTCATTTTTTTTCTCTGAATGATTTGCTGCAGCTTCATTGCTGTGGAGTGTATAACGTGTCAGACTGGGGAAATAATGTGCCTGACTCTTGCTGCGAGGGCAAATGTAGTGAATCCAAATTCTGGAAACAGGTTTGAACCGTGAAACCCTTGTGAACAACTAGCATAAAGGCTTGTTTTGATATATAGTAGAGGTCAGAGGTCAGAGTCATAGTCTTATTATTATTACCTTTATGCTTATTTTTATTAAGTGTTCGTTCTCCATTTGCAGGGTTGTTTGAAAAAATTGAAGACCTCCTTTGAGGAAAATTTCCTGACCACTGGAATTACTGTCATTGTCCTCTGCATTATCGAGGTAAAGTCATTGTTGTGGTATTAAAATATTTATCAGATGTAACCATTAATCCTGCTAGGAGAGCAGTTTATTGTTAACTTCTCCATTCAGCATTTGAACATATGAATGATGCTCTGGGATAGTGCAAGTTAAATTGTGGAGGAAACAGGGGGTGACAAAGGTCACTCAGAACATGAAATACTCACTTGGATATGCAAATCTATATAAAATGCTACACAATATGGAAGCCAAGTGTGAAAATTGCTGGTCACACTTGTTTTCAGGACAGTTAGTTGTGAATACAACTACATTTCTTATTACCTTGATTGTTTATTTATTGATTGATTTATTTGTGGATTTGTACATAGGCAAACGTTTGTCAACAGTTTAGCGTTGGCTGTGTCTGAAATCCCTTTTGCATCAATTCACAGCTCCCTATTTAAGGGAGGCAATAGTTCACTCTATGACTCTGTTTTATGCACTGCATTGTGGGAGTGTTAGCAGAAAGTATTATAGATGCTTGGACACACTTTTTTTTTCCTGAGGACGCCTTGCAGGGAAACACTCAGAATTTGGAAATTTAAATAAACGGCGGTCGGTAATTAAAGCAAAGTTAATATGTTAATGTTGTATTTCAGCTTGTTGTGCTGCACCCAAAAGAATGATAAAAACACTTAGCACAGCTTTAGGAGCCTTTTCCAAATCTCGTGATTTTTTTTTATAGATTTTCAATTGAAATTCTGTTTAAGGATCTTTTTCTCAAGATATCATTTTGTGATCCTAAAAATGACCCTGTGCAACAATTGAAACATAAATCTTACAGCTTTAATTCTATAATTTGACTGATTAATAATCTTTGATAAACTTTCAGAATGAAGTGCTACTAATCTTGTTTTGAGGTTTTTACTGAAAAAAAAGCAACTATCTTTCTATAAGTCTATGACGAAGAAAACATTAGGCAACTAGTCCGTTTGTCATATCACAATCTAATTTCTTTTTCCTGTTTGTGGCAGGTTTTGGGAATGTGTTTCGCCATGACGCTCTTCTGCCACATCACTAGATCTGGACTGGGCTACAGGTTATAGACCAGTGGTAGGCAACTAACAGCCTTTGGATCAAGGAGGAAGTCTTCCCTACAAGAATATTTGGCCCCCCAGTGAAAGCTGAAGTTTTCCCTTTTTTGTTTGCATTAAAACATGCATAAGTGTTCTCTAATTTACTGTAGGTAACAATGTAAATAAATTTGTGCTGATTTTAAAGAAAAAAGAAAAAAATGGACATGTAAGACTTTGCCTGTAAAACTGTGCCCTCTGTTGAACAATACTGAAAAACTGGCCACAGTTAAACCTATTTGGTTACACATTATAGACCATATTAACTCTTAAACAATTAACATTTCATCATCTTATGTTAATCATTGTACGGTTCTTTCCTTTAAAATGTATGCGGAAAGACTCTTTTGAGAGATCAGATAATTATTTTTTAAATACAGCACTGACAGCTTCCTTTTGGTTTTTTGCAGTTTGAAAACAGTTTCATTCATAGGTAGAGTAAAAATATTTATATGTGGCACTGGCTATCTGCATGAGAACAAGCTATGTAAAATGCTGTTTCAGCTTGAGCTGTATGAAAGCGGTTTTAATTGACTTACTTGTGGTCAAGTTTCTTTTCTCAAACGGATAAGTATAGTTTTTGTTTCTGTAAAACATTATAAATGTTCGTAACGTCCCTCTACAAACATTTCACTGACAGATCCTTTAACAAAACAATAAAGTATTGTTTGCTGAAGTAAAACAACACTGCCTCCTACATTTTGTATATCATCGTATTCTGAGATAATCAACATTTCCTTTCTTTAGCTCGCCGATTTGTGGTGGAGCCATAAATGTAACCGCTTCTTATGACCCCATTCAACCATCAAGAGGTTCCCCTGAAAACTCACAGGCTGACAGTGGTGTTTCTCTTCATTTCCTTATCTATGAAGCTGTGAATAGTGTTCAGATAAATTCAGATTATGCCTTGATGTAAGTTGCATCAAGAAACTAAAAATAAATAAATACTGTAAACATTTAACCTGTATCAAAAGAAATCCACTTAAAATGAGACAAGATGAAAAAGTTGAAAAAGAACAAGTAACACAGAGGAATTTATTTATTTAAAGAATAAATCCTGCATCAATATTTTAAGACAAAAAACTAAAAAAATACTAAGATTTCCTTTACACTTTAAAATAATTTTGTTCTTTTTGAAACCATCACACAAAAAATAGAAACAAGTACAATTTTGTAATTAAAAAAATGTAACTGTACACAGCAGAATATACCATTTATTGCAAACTGAACAACCCTGACACCTGATAAACTATAAACACAGTATTGTAATTCACCTACAGATATGAAAAGACAAAAAAAGAAAAAAATGGACATGTAAGACTTTGCCTGTAAAACTGTGCCCTCTGTTGAACAATACTGAAAAACTGGCCACAGTTAAACCTATTTGGTTACACATTATAGACCATATTAACTCTTAAACAATTAACATTTCATCATCTTATGTTAATCATTGTACGGTTCTTTCCTTTAAAATGTATGCGGAAAGACTCTTTTGAGAGATCAGATAATTATTTTTTAAATACAGCACTGACAGCTTCCTTTTGGTTTTTTGCAGTTTGAAAACAGTTTCATTCATAGGTAGAGTAAAAATATTTATATGTGGCACTGGCTATCTGCATGAGAACAAGCTATGTAAAATGCTGTTTCAGCTTGAGCTGTATGAATGCGGTTTTAATTGACTTACTTGTGGTCAAGTTTCTTTTCTCAAACGGATAAGTATAGTTTTTGTTTCTGTAAAACATTATAAATGTTAAATAACGTCCCTCTACAAACATTTCACTGACAGATCCTTTAACAAAACAATAAAGTATTGTTTGCTGAAGTAAAACAACACTGCCTCCTACATTTTGTATATCATCGTATTCTGAGATAATCAACATTTCCTTTCTTTAGCTCGCCGATTTGTGGTGGAGCCATAAATGTAACCGCTTCTTATGACCCCATTCAACCATCAAGAGGTTCCCCTGAAAACTCACAGGCTGACAGTGGTGTTTCTCTTCATTTCCTTATCTATGAAGCTGTGAATAGTGTTCAGATAAATTCAGATTATGCCTTGATGTAAGTTGCATCAAGAAACTAAAAATAAATAAATACTGTAAACATTTAACCTGTATCAAAAGAAATCCACTTAAAATGAGACAAGATGAAAAAGTTGAAAAAGAACAAGTAACACAGAGGAATTTATTTATTTAAAGAATAAATCCTGCATCAATATTTTAAGACAAAAAAACTAAAAAAATACTAAGATTTCCTTTACACTTTAAAATAATTTTGTTCTTTTTGAAACCATCACACAAAAAATAGAAACAAGTACAATTTTGTAATTAAAAAAATGTAACTGTACACAGCAGAATATACCATTTATTGCAAACTGAACAACCCTGACACCTGATAAACTATAAACACAGTATTGTAATTCACCTACAGATATGAAAAGACAAAAAAAAAAAAAAAACAACTATTCTGATACAGCTCTCATCCTCTCCTTTGCTGAGACAGACAGCTGTGTTAAGACTGGTGTTCCCCCGCCGGTACCCCTGTAAGTCTCCAGAGGCAGCACAGTATCTCGAATGCGTCATGAAGCTGGTCAGGTCCATTTTAACAGGGATTTCCAGTAACTGTGGCACTTTCTCCTTCCTTTGGATACCAGATGAACACAGTCGTCTTTGACAGTCTTTCACAGTCCATGCTAACCAAAAAAAAAAAAAACAACAAAAAACAAAAAACTGAGCAAAAATATTTAAATATTCTTTCTGAACAGTCAAAAAGAAGAGGTCTCCGCAACAGCAAGTCCCTCTGAGTGGTGATAAACTTTTGTCACTGATCTCAGGAAACCTGGTCTGACAATATTGTAACGCATTCCTGATCTTGCATTATGGAATTATTTTTAAAAAAGACAATCCGTCCTTGCTATTGCTAAATGTTTATATAAAGCAGCTTGTTTTGAAAAGATGGGCTTATTCCATTCAGCAGCCTTAGGCCATTTAACTACTTTTAAGCTCAATTAAATAACCCAGGACAGGCTCAAGTTCAACACACCACTCACCAAAATAATAAGGTACTTTTACAGTATTCTGAAGTGTTGCCATTAATAAATTCTATCGTAGTGAAAACCTATGAACAAAATGTTGCTAAATGTTTGATAACTAGTTTGCGCTCATGATGTTCAAATGGACTATATGCAAGTTTTCTCTGCTGCTGAAAGTGGTTTCTTGCTGGGAGCGGCTGGTGATGATAATGGTCACTTGCCAAGAATTTCAGCCATTGTTGCGTTTACAAGAGGTTAGAATACGCCCCCTGGGCAGCGCATCTTCTTTATCTCTGCATGTCGGACTGAGGGCCAACTGGACGCTATAGTGACTCACTATCACAAAGTAAAGACAAGACACCTCTGTTAGATGAGAGGTGAAACGAGTTAAAATTGCTGTTGCTTTCCACAGTGGGACACAGCTCTTGATGAGTAAAGGAATGAAGTCTGACATTGAAGTGGCAACTTTCTTCTAGACTGGTTATAAAAACAGCTGTTAATGCTAACATTGGCTATGTAGCAATAGGAAAAACTTACATATAGCACCTTTAAAAGAATAGCCATTACAAATGCCCCTGCAATAAACCATTATCAGAATAAAAGTCATTTGAAGGATCAGATAGTACCGTGCCTAAAAGAACATTCTTGTTGGATAGAGCCCGCAGCGATGACATGAATGTCTCTAAGAGTGATCTCTCTCTCTCTCTATGCATTTATGCCACCTCAAAGAGCCGTGGTCACAGATGAGAACATCTGCAAAAACATCAATAAATAAAGACAGAAGCTAAGTCTCTCTCAACCCTGGTTCAAAAATGCCCACCCCAAGCCCCACTGCTAAAACCAATGTCCCCCTAACCACCATTCAATAATATAAATGGAATGAGTAAGAACATTTCGGGTTCCCAGCCCCTATTTTTAAAACATTAAGATTTCAAGGTTTAAAAGCCTCATCTGCTATCAGTTTATTAACGACTGACACATTAAGATCTACCTCCAACTGAACCAGAGAACAGTGAACTCTGTATTGATCATTTCCAAAGAATGATAGCAACCACTGCTGTAAGGAAATAAGCAGCAATTAACATTCATGAAAAAAAAAAAAAAACTATCTAATTGTTACTTTCTAAATCCAGGACCAGTCACACACCGGAGTGCTATGGAAATGTAAAACATCTAGAGAAAAATACTCTTTCCTCACTCAGTACTCAACAGTCAAGAAAAAAAAGAAAGAAAAAGAAGCACTGTTAGCCGTGCAACAGCCTACAAAAGCATGTCTAAGCGGGATTACTGAAGTTTCAATGGATACCATGGCCAAGAAGATGAGTATCAAATCAACCAAAGTTTGACAAATAATATTCAACTGCTATGAACAAAAACAGAAACTTTTGTCAGCTGAGAAAATAATCAGCTGACACAAGGTCTTTTTAGTCACTGCTCCAGGGCTTTCAATCATACCATACAATCTACATCAGCAAATGGAGTTTCCAAGATTACAACAGCTACTAAATCAACCTGGGGGTACGATTACTTTTCGGTACTGCTCAAGAATCACCCGTGAACCTCCATACGCACAAGATGTCCCTCAAGAACTCAGAAAAAATGAAAATCTGAACATCTACAATTCCATGACAACTAGGCAAACTGCTGATAAGCCTATGAAACTATGATCATTAACAGTTTCTACTTTCATGTATTGTTTGCTTCACCAAAATTAACCGTTTCAATTTAAAAAGTAAATCTCAAAATACTCAGATGGAAACCTATCTATTCTTAGTACTACCTACGTGTCCATGAGTAAATGGAATCAGATCCTGGACAACAGCAGAGGAGTCTGACTGTACTTACTGGCGGGCTATGACATAACCTTTACTCAAGCTCAAAGCACTTTTCTGTGGATACTACTGATAGCACAGTGTCAACTGACTGGTTGAAGGAGGAGCTAGAGTTTCTGTATCTCATTTTTTTAAAAACTACTTGACTGAACAAGCATAGCTTATATTTGTTTATCAAGATTTAACACAAAGCAGATGCCAAATGATATTTTGTTGAAACCCAAATGGAATCATTAAAATTGGTAGTACAGGCTCGAACAACAGAAAAGCTTTCGAGAAATACAGTACTTCCCACGAGCGTGACACTTCATAGAAGCTGTGAGAAAAAGCAGCTCCAGGCATGGTTCAGCACAAAGACCTCCTCCATGTACACTTTAGATGGGTACACATTGGTGTAAACTACTTTTGCATGGGATTAGTTTTATAATCCATTGAAGGGCCCAACCTATCCCAAAATACAATTTTTCCCCAGTGATAACTTAAATCCCATGATGCATTTTTCACTTAACGGGAGCAGTGTTTCACAAAAGTCTACGCCCCCATCAACAAGGCATGGGTAGTCACATCCAACAACTGGAGCAGCACAGTGATGGTAGCTGAATCCTGAGGCTTTTCATTGTCAAACCGTGCTCATTATGCAGCAGAGACACTGATGTCTAAAATACAACCGTGCCAGAGGGCAACACATGCCACTGTAGTTTCCCAATCATTACTCAGCAAGGTCTTTATGCAGCTGTAGCCTTCATTTAGACCTTGTCTTATAGTTACGTAAGGCAGCTTGTTGTGGTCCATTCAGCTAAATTTATCATACATCCATATTTATTGGTAATTTATTGCATGATGAAGCAGTTTACACCTGAGCATTGTCTAAGGGGGTCAAATAGAATCCTGAACAAAAGAAACCTCAAGAAATGAAACAAACTGATTCCATTTACCATGTTAGTCAAAAGATAACATTGACTAGTTCCAGGCCTACATCCAGAGAGAACGTGGAGCAACAAGATAAACAAGTCACTGTTTGGTTTGTTCATTCCAGAGGTTAGAATAGGAAAAGATGTACAGAGAATGAATGGAGAAGCTTGGCCATGAAGCACTCACAGAGGGCAGGGAAACACTGAATAAATGTGCCATCCTAGCTATCAACACATTTCCCTGTTTGCCTACATACCTAATGTCACAGTTAAAGCTCTGCCTAGATAAAAAAAAAAGAAAAAAAAAGAAAAAGATTTGGACAATGAAAACGAAAGCCACTTCAGGTTTCCTGGTCATCTAGAACCGTTGTTTGAGAAATGATGACAGGCATAACCCAAAACCAATGACTGGCAAGTGCTCGCATTAGTCTGGAGTTAAGGCTCAACACTGATGGATTAACAGCACTCAACATGCCCAGTACTTCATGAACATGAACAGTAGGATGACTAGCAAAACCAAACACATGATTATGTGTTCGAATTGTGAGGCCTCATTATACTAACGTATTTGCCCAATTCTCTCGCGTCTAAAACTCCATTTTCGTGAGTGGAATCAGTGACAGGTGGGTTGTATAAATTTCAATATTTTCTGAGCAAATCCAAACACACTTTATGGAGTGACTGGTCAGGTAAAAGCATGCAGGATTTCAGCTTCTCTTACAAGCTGGCTTTTTCATTAATTACCTCTTTTTGTATAATGGAGAGCAACAAAGTCAATGCCTCTAAGGAGACTGTCTTAAAAAGTGCTGGCGATTTTTCACCCAGCCTCTGATTGTGGCCATATGTAATGGGTAAAATATCTGCCTTCAGATGTGGTCTAAAGACATGTTATGAAGCCTAGTTTATTTTAAGCTTACTAAACCCATAGTGTTTGCAAATTGTTATTTAAACTTCTCACACCCCCACAGTGCTTCCAAACCAAAGCAAACAATTACCATGTAAGTTACAGTGCAAGTGCATCTTCAACAACCACGGTACTACTTTAGGTACATGTGTGGGGGCATGTATGCAGGAAATATAGTAACTAATCCATGGTGCAACATTTGAGAGCATCAAGAATACATTTTAAGACAGGACTACAAAAGACTTGTTGAAGCTGTGTGCCGTCATGTTTTAGGTTTGGAAAAAAATGAAAACTTTCTAAATGTAGCAGCAATACAACTTAACATTTACATTAAGACTGCATCTTACTATGATCTGTCCATTCCTCATTAGGCTAAAATGACAATAATTCAGAAAACAACCTAAGTGAAAGCCATCTCATCTGCCATCTGGAACATGATGCCATCCTGATTTTAAACTAGTGGAAAGGAACCTTTAGAACATAATGTTCCTTGAGAGTTCCTTCAATGTGACACTGTTCTTGAATGACAGCTGTAAGGTGTGTGCCTTATATGTAAATACGTAAATATCACTATGGTGGGGTAGACTAACAAACAGAACAGATTTTACACAAGATTACATGTCAATCTGTCAGAATCACCATTGTCTGAAATGTGGGAGTTTTAAGTAGTAGAATCAATCAAGACCAAAGTAGTGGCCTAGTGAGAACACCTAATCTGAACTCGCTCAATCATCTCATCAACGTTTTTAAATTCTACTGGGTGATGAGACCTGTGATGATGAAACTGATGTTTTAAAAGGTTTTTCCTGCACTGACAAAACAAAATGTATGGGAACGCTCTGAAAACACTTAATATTGTGACTTGGAAATGTTAAATATCAGAGTGATCCTTCTGTATACACAGCAAGATAATTGGTCCTGACAACTTAATCCTGTTTTCAGTCTAAACTTATTACAAAGGCTGAAAGAAACTCCAGTAGAGTTAAGTAAATAACATTACAAGTTACATGAAATCAATTTTTTTTGGGAATTGATAGCGTGTTAAAATGGAGCATTATTCTGTTTTTATTTACTGAAAAGAAAACTACTGAAACCAGTTAACTTTGCCTGTTGTATTGTTCCTAATCAAAAGGGTTTTAAGACTAAATGAGGATGAAGTGAATTAGAATGCATCTGCTTCTTTTCAAATTTGTGGTAAAAGACAAATGTGCTGCTTTGGATCTACAGCAAATTTTACCAGGTACTACTAGCTCAGCTGTTCAACTTCCACAGGTCAAACGCTCTTTGGTGTCTGACTTTTTATTAGTCCATTGCAACATCAATGGAAATTCGAGTTCACAACGAACTTGGTGATTTGAAAGAAATTGGCATGCCTGCTTGATTAAATCTGTCCTAATAAGTCAACTTTTATGACATGAGTGTTGGAAGACAAGGTCATTTTGATTTGCAAAGATCCATCTCTTTCCTGTATTTCAAACCTTTCACTGCTCTGTTTGTATATACAGAGAAATTTTCACCAAGGTGAGTATTTTTAATTTTTTACTTTTTACTAGACCTTTTTGGTATAGTTCAGTGTATAATGTTGTCAACAAGGCTTCTAAAGGTTTAAATGTCATCGTCCTCTGCCTCCTCACATTTGTTTGTTGTGGTTAAATATATTTTTTATGCACCGATGTACTGAATGTAACGTAATATATCTGCAAAAGCAGTAAATCATCAAGGTTCCTATCGAGACAAAATGCCCTGTCTTTTACAAAAACACTCAAACAGGCACTCAGTCTGCTTTCAAATCCCTAGCTTCTCACACCTCAAATCTCTGACCTCATTTACATTGCTTTAGACTGAGCATCTGAAGTATGCAAGCTAATCAGGTGACCTTAACCAGCAGCCTTAACAAACAGCCCCAGAATCATGACTGAGTTTAACTGATTAAAATGCTCGACTATGATCACAGTGCTCCTTTCTGTACTACTGAAAATGGGCAGCAGAGATTTGCAGTGCACGTGTAAAATACAATGCTTTTACATTTTCATCTAAACAATTAAACATACCTCCAAGTAGGTTAGAGTATCTAATGCAAGTCAAATTGTTTGATGAATTTTCTCAGTTGGCTTGATCAGAGGCATTTTAACATACTTCTAAATACAGTAGACCATTCTTTCACTTAATGAGCAGATCTCTGTCACTTATATAAAGGAAAAGAACATTCACCATCACACTATGTAACATGTTAAGGTTATTTCTGCAGTTTGTTACTGAGTTTTTTTACGCTGAGTGGTGCAGCTCCAGCGCTCTGCAAGGGCAGAGAGTAATTTGTGGGTCATGATCTGTCGGAACAGCCAGCTGTGGCCTCTCTGAGGCAGAGGAATCCTGTGGTTTTGGACAGGGTGACAATCTCTCTGCCCAGTGTTACAGGGAGCTCAGAGGGGCATCAGCCTGGTGGTGTGGAATAGGAGGGGATTCAGGTCCTCAGCGTGGACAGCACGATGGAGTGATGGCTCTGAACGACTCCGCTCGATTTTAGGCAGCAGGTCTTGCACCTGCTCAATGGCCACCAGGATCTGATGAAGGAAAACAAAATGTAAGGAAAACTGACAATATAAGACTACAGTAAGGGGTTGTTTATATACATATGATTGTCACTCTCAGGCTTGGATTTAACAAACAACTGAGGATGTGCACAAGGTACTTATAGCTAATATATGGACATTATTAGCATTTATAAATTAAAATAAATGAAACAAGAAAATTCTTTTACAAGCATTTTTATGGAAAACCCATTGTTGTATTCCCACAATTAAAAAAAGGCATGAAATATGGAATTTCATTGAGCAATGACAGCTAGCAGCACTTGAAACACTGGCTAGGATTATTCCAATAAGTTAAATGGCAACAGTACCACACAGTGACCTCTACACCGCTCACCTGTGGAAACAGGGGCCTCTCATCGCGTTTGAACTTCAGGCAGTCAATAATAAGCCTTTTCATTGACTTGGGTGAGGTACTATACAGCTTACTGAGGTCTGGAGACAAGTAACCGCGTCCAACCATGAAGATTATCTACAACAGAAAACATAAAGGAGACGGTTACTGAAATGTGACAGTGCTATTCAGGTAGGGGAAGTGTGCCCGGCTCACTACCTTAAGCTAAAGTAAAAAAAAAAAACAAGAGAAGAAAAGACCTCAATGTTTGCCATAAGGTCAAAAGTCATAATTTGATATAGATGGTGAATGTGACACAAACACTATATACTGTATGTTGATTAATGTCACTCCATCTGCTGGTGTGAATTAATCCTACAATGTTTGGATGGGTCGCCATGATATTTGTTAAAGACATGCTCCACCTGACTTTCTATCCAACGCCACCATAAAACCATGATGTGATATCTCCCTGACCTTTCCGCTGGCCTTCCAGTTTAAAATTTCCAATTGTTTGTAACACCTCAATATCTGAAAAATGGGTTGTACCAAGGCACCTGCTAATTGTATTGAGTGAAATACATGACCAAGCTGGAGGTACAGAAGCTGTATCAGCACGTAAACCCAGGTCTCTGCAGTGGTTGTGGCTCTTGAGTGTTCACTGCCCCCCCCACACATTTCTGAATAAATTTTTTTCAGGTCTATCATAAAAATGTGGCTAGTGACTATAGACATTTAATATGTGGGGTAGGTTGTTAGGAGTAAGAATGTAACCTGAAATACACTACTGCTAACAACCCTAACACAGCAGCTTGGTATCAGATGACTCAGATATTTGTTGCCAGCTGTGCCTCATGCACACAATGAATTGTGTTTTATCATCATGCTTAGAAGAAGATTCATAAAGATTAATTGAAATAATCAGATTCAATGTTTTAGACTGAATAAGTGTTGTATTAACACAAAGTAGTGTGTGATGTAACCTGGTCTCTGTTGTTGATATTGGAGTAAGGCAAGGTCCCTGACATCAGCTCAAACAGCACTACTCCGTAGCCGTATACATCAGACTGGAATGTATACGGGTTCCTGTCCTGCATCCGGATTACCTCAGGAGCCTTAGGAAAAAAGGAAGAAAAAAAATAAAACGATAAATTAAACATTACTGGTAATGCTATTTTTGTTCGCTATCAGGCCGCTGTGTCTTGGTTATACAGGATTACAAAAGTCTGTTTTTATATATTACAAGAAAATGTCATCAGTAAGGTGCATGGAAATTTAATTAGATCACCAAACTTACAAAGATAAGCTTTATGTTTCTATCATATCAATCAGAATTAACCGTGATGACCCAATGACATTATGTATGGTAAATCATCATTGCAGAGGAACTTGTAGAAAAAGTAAATAGCACAAAATTCCTAGCAGTTGAAAGCACAAGCACTACAGCTTAACTTGTAAATAGCATTTAACATAAAATTCTGATCAAAAATTTGTCACAAGGTGCAATTGCCAGGACTCTGAGGAGCAACTGCACAACTGCATGGGGCAACCACATTTGGACCACTGATAACTATTTTGTGTTGTCAACAAGTTCTATTATTGTGATTTCCAAAACAGGTCAAAACATTTTAAATTGAGTAGGGACCAAAGAGTAATATGAAAATCATTCTACTATCAAATGTCACCTGTATTAATGCTAAGACTGCTTACATCAAATGAAGCAGAAGTTGAATATTTATCGTAACCTGTGGTGGCAAGGTATTGCTGACTAATAAGGGTACGATAAATTCTATATCTGAGAGGAATAAAATAGAAACACATGGAATGGTATTCAAATGCAGTCAATCTTGCTATCCTGGCAAAAGCTTTAAGCCATTTGATTCAAGTTGAGTTTTTCACTTTGTACTCTAAATGTCTTGATATCTAACAAAATCAGATATATTCCTTAATAACAGTTTTATACTAACAACAATGTTTTCAAGAATTCTAAAATAAAGGATGTCTCTGTGTTGAATCAAAGTCATCATATACAATAAACAAGGGGCATACCATCCAGAGAATGGATCCACTAGGCTGTTCCACCTGTTGAGAGCCGCTCCACCGAGACTTCACTGTGGCCAAGCCAAAGTCACCAATCTTAACAGTCCAGCCCTCATGAAGAAAAATATCTAGCAGCAGAGCTCAGGAAACATTAAAACAGACAGCTTGTAAACATATTCATGGTACTAATTATCACAAAAACCTTTAATAAGGAAGAAATTATGAGAAGGTGAAGTGTAGAAAGGAAACTACACAATTTATGCAACAAAATAGAACTTACCCGAGTGACAGTCAGACAAGGATTTTTGTCAAAAACAAAAAACCTGACAAAGTCTACGTTGCGATTTCATTATGTCTTAAAATTGGGGAATTACGTGAAAACACTTACACTGTTGACCCAATATGGATGCTAGCACCTTAGCCTTAACACCTTTATAGCTCTAGCAATAAGTCAACATTTTCCCGATTGTATTTGTTTAATTTCAAATCTAAACCACCATGGGATCTTAACAGTTCTTTGACTGCTTTGTATATATCTGCCTATTACAAGGTTATGATTCATATGATTCAAGGTTATGGTTTAACCATCTCCATCTACAGAACATCGTGTTCAAAACTGCCATTGTGGTTACTGAATGAATGTAGCTCAAACAACTACACAGATCTCTCTCCTGCACAGGTCTAAACTGGGAGTTAAATACTACCAGTGGACAATAAAAGGATACTGTTTGATTTCAGGTCTCGATGGATTATGTTCTTTGCATGAAGATAACTGAAAGAGAAGGGAAAAAAATTGAAATAGTAGATTTTTTTCATCTGTTCCCAAGGGAACAAGCAGAGCAGAAAATTTTGAAAAGACTCAACTCCACTAAATGCATCCTGCACAATATTAAAAATACACTGTGTTAAGTCATCAGCCTCCTCACAGACTCTTCACATAATTAACAGACTTTACTTTTAGCATTGTTTTAAGTGTGCCTGCTGCACTATGACACTGTCAGTTCTCATTTTTTGTTTTCCAAAATCGGAGGTGAAACAATTTCAGGATTTTAACAAATACAAGCAGGTTTAGAAAGTTCTAGAAATGTATAAATGATGCATCTCACAGAATAATTTATCTCTGCCACACTAAAATCTATTATTACAGAGTTCACAAAGTTGTGTGCTGGAAAGAAGACTACACCAATTGACAGTTGATTTGTCAAGTGTATGTAAGTGGTAACTGAAATGGAATCTAGAAACTGTTCTTACTCCATGCCCTGTGCGGTTTGTCTAGCCACATCAATTCGCCGCATAGTTTCAAACTTGGTTTCCGTGACATGCAGATGGCGATACAGACTGCTGCCTTCACACCACTGTGTGATGATGGCAAAGTTGGGCTTGGTCATGTAGCCCATGAACAGCAGGATGTTGACATGGCGGGTCTTCCTGCAGAGAACAGAAATGGTATATGTGTTAGAAATTCCATTATCTCATTCAGGTTAGTTTAAGGTGAAAGTATAGTCAATGAATCGTCATGTATGGGTTAGATTAAAGCGTGATAATGATATGAACTGGTGTTAGTCAAAGTGGCACCCGGAGTTTTTATGATGTTCCACTAAATTGGTTTAAACCCTTTAACTACCAAAAAATTCTGCAAATTCCAACTGATGAAGAGTGAAAAGATGTTTTGGTAAACAAAAAAACAACCAAAAATAAAGCACATGCTGTGCTTTTTATCAATAACTACTCACTTTCAAATAAGAAAGACTTGTAGAAAACTTGAAGACAGCCCTACTTACCGTAAGACCTGCATTTCATTTTTGAAGGCCTGTAACTGCTCAGGCGTTGGCGCGGTGACTTTAAGGATCTTGATTGCCACGTCTCCGTGCCACTTCCCCTTAAAGACGGTTCCAAAGGAGCCAGAACCTATTCTCTTCTGAATGGAAACTTCTCGAGGGTGGACCTCCCAGTAGTAGCTTGAGTCTCTGTAGCCCCCTCGGTGCTGAAACAACATATGGAATGAATGTTTTGAACTGTACTGACTCAAACCATACATGGTCAATTAAATCCTTTTACTTAGCTTTTTAGCACAAGCAATTTGTGAATGGATCTTCAAGCGCTCTACAGCCACTATTAACTCTATATACACTTGTCTGAAGACAATTAATGAGATCAGAGACTACCTACCACTTTCCTTTTGTCATCGGCTGAGGAGGGCTTGCGCTCCTTGTGCTCAGAAGGGGACTTGGGTGGTCTGCGACCCGGAGAGCCGAGGGAGGAGGGTGGGCTGGTGGAGGGCTTCGGTGAGGGCTCAGGACCTGTGGAATTGAGAGACAGCACAACAAGAGACACGTCAAAAGCAAAATAACAAAATGTTTTAAGATTGCAAAATTCTGAGAAAAAAAACAATCAGAACCGCACCCATTGTGTTGTTGAATTTTAGTGCTTCCTAAAAGGAGAAGAAACAGCATAATTAATTCACATTCGACAGCTTCATACATAGGTTAGTGAAGATGTTAATATGAATGTTTTTTTATGCCTACCAAACATTTCAACCACAATTTCTTTATAGGTCTGTTTGTTTTGCACATAACAACACTAAGATCAGTCCAGCATCTGGTTCATGTGCTCTGATAATATCCTGTTCACTTCAGGATCATCTCTCAACACTAGCAACTAATCAAAACATGGGTAAACACTGACCTCTATGATGTTGGCACCAACAGGGCCCACTGTGCTGACCATATGAACATTGGGAGTAGAGGTGGAGCGATGTCTCTGTAGAGACTGGCCATCTCCACCAGGCATAGGGAAGCGAAAGGCTGAGGTTGGGGACAAGAGGTCCATCCTGTGTGGCGAATTGAAATAGTCAAAAATTTGTATTTGAATATTAGTTTCACAGACTAAGATTATCCTGTCCTTTCAATTTTAATATAATTTGTTTAGTGTGGGATCTTACCCAGCAGGCTCTGGGGTTAAGGCTAGGTTGCTCTGTGATGGGGAATTTTCTGGCAATAATATCTGTTGGTACTCATCTGTGCAAGGATTAGGATCGCCCCTGGAGAAAACAAAGGGGAAAAGTGATGGGACAAGACTCAAGACACATAACAAAACAAGGGATCAGACATAGGACTTCAAGTTGCTGAGGATTTGGTTATGGGAATTTTATGCTCTTTTAACCTGGGGTCCCTGACTCAAAAAAGGGAAAAAGGTTTTTGCTGTAGCACCTGCAGCACAAACCTTTCACGATGCTGGGGAAATGTTTTTCCTCATCTCACCTTTTTCCTGTATGTCTTTTCCTAGACACTGCTGGTTTGGTCTGTGATTGTTAACTCTTGACCTCAAAAATAGTACTACAAACTCTAGACAACAGTTAAATGTAGTTTAAGCTCCTGAAAACAGTAGTAAAGGGAAATGCTTTTGGTAAAACATGTGTTTTTTGGAATTCCATCTACTATAGAAGGTATAGGTTTGTTTTATTTTGATCAAATATGTTTGAGGACTATTCAGGAAATTTAGCTTTACTCTTACATCCCACTGATTCTAGGTGTGGCAGACCTGCTAAAAAAAAAGTGGCAAGTCTGATGTCAGCACCATATGAACAGAAAGGCACTTGGTGACTTTTTACTAGTACATCCACTAATAAAATGAATCAATAATGAACAACTCCTCTCCAACTCACCGTTTGCTCACAGTATCCATGTCCACACACACAGTAGGGACCTTGCTACTACAGTGCTGGTGAAATTTGTAGCCACATGTCTGACATCTGAAGCCATTAAAAAGAAACTTGTGGCAAAAATCACAGTAAGCTAGCTTGAAGAAGGTTTTCCGTACCTGCACAGACAAAGAGGCCACAGTTTTCACTTCTAAAGCAGCAATGTTTAAAACATTTAGGCAAAAAACAAATAAGCATCAATAATAAGGTGCATTTTTTCAAGTTCTTACCTGGTTGTAAATATAAACTATGGCAGAGAATTTGTAAAAATAATAAAAAGGATATGTGTGTATGCTGGCTACTTACAAAGTTGTGCATTGTGAGGGGAATATCATCCAGGACCTCGACTAAAAGCTCTTCTCCAACCAGAGGAGTGATGTCTGTGTCCCAGTCTGTCAGTCTCTTACGACTAGAGAGGCAAAGACATGAAGAAGGAAAACACTAAGATGACAAAACAATTTTTACCTATTCTCACAGTTTTGAAACCCATACATTCCTGGACCTGAGTTGGCTATTTTGTGTAATGATGTAAAGCAAAAAAGGGTTTCTTCTTTCACCTGAATCAGCTTATACTCCATGATAAAGTCATATCTCTTAGAATATGAGGACATATTAAATTTGTATATAATGGTGTAATATAGTTTAAATTGTGAGTGTGGTTGTTTATGAGACACAAGCAGTCAGCAGACTTTGCAAACATGCAGTTTATCTAGTGATCTAAACCACTTTGTTTGTGAGTAAAACTTTAATTGAATTGCACCAGAAATGTTGCATATAATCCCAAACCACATAGGACAACAGCCTGCACAAAACCAAGTTAAGTTATATTGAATTCAGCCTGTGAAGTGTTGGAAATTTACAACAGTGAGTTTGGGTAATAATATTATGCCTACAGGTTTCCTATGAGTAAGTATGACTAACCTGGGGATTTAGTTGGGGATTTCTAGTAAGGCAAATCATTGCCATAATAATTTGAATTTAGCAACTAAATTGCAAATTTTGAAATTTAACTGATACTGGATATTTGTGTTAAAATGTAAATACCACTGAATTAATTCCACTGACGTATTTCAGTCTGAAAATCATCTTTCTGAATTTATGTCCTCAGTATTTATAACCCTTTGTGAAATTCTCAATTATTTGATTTTAAGTTGTGCAATTTCAAAAAAATAAGAAAAACGGTTGTTCAGATATGCTTGTTCAACCTCAGATGCTAAAATTCAAGAATAATAAATAAAATTCAGATCTGAACATTTTTGTAATGAGGGTTTATTCACTGCAACCCTACTATCACATCCTTCTCTATGTAACTGTTGATTGATTATTGATGCTGACTCAATTTAAACACATCCTGCATTGACATTCTCAGTTTCCTGAGGAAGAGGTGCTCTTCTATTTTTCATCAAGTATTGCATTAATGCACAGGTATCACAGTCAACTGTTTGCTGTGGACCCAAATTTCAGACCCTATTTCCTGTCTTTCCCATAGACATAAATGCAGAGGTCACTTTAGTCACTGTTCCAAATGAAACACAGACCAGTTGAACATCTTTGTAACTAAAGCTCCTCCATTCATGCCCCAAACATGATTCCTCTTTTAAAGTCACTTACAGTGCATTCAGAAAGTGTTCAGAGGGTTTCACTTTTTTCAGACTTCATGTTCGTCAATCTACTTTCAATATCCAATAATGATAAAGTCAAAACTGAATTTTATATACTTTTAGCAAAATTATAAAAAAACAAGGTGAAATATCACATTGACATAAGTATTGAGATCCTTTAGTCAGTACTTAGTTAAAGCCCCTTTGGCAGGGATTACAGACTCAAGTCTTCTTGAGTATGACATGAAAAACTTGGCATCTGGATTTGGGGATTTTCTGTCATTCTCCTCTGCAGATCCTCTCAAGGTCTGTCAGGTTGGATGGGGACCAATGGTGGACAGCCATTTTCATGTCTCTCCAGAGATGTTTGATTGGATTTAAGTCAGGGCTCTGGCTGGGCCTCTCAAGGAAACTCACACAGATGTCCCTAATCCAGTCCTGCATTGTCTTGGCTGTCTGCTTAGCATTATTGTCCTGTTTGAAAGTGAACCTTCGGCCCAGTCTGAGGTCCTGAAAGCTCTGGACCAGGTTTTTACTTAGGATACCTCTGTCACTGAAAGGTTACGATTCAACATCAATTTGTCGCTTATACCAACTATCTCAGAGAAGCCAATGAAGAGCTTGGGCGAGGTGTTTGACAGCAGCCTCAAAGACTCCTCATCTGTGCAGTCTACCTGCCAGGAACTAGACAGTGGACTAAGATCAGTCAGCAAATCTGGGCTCCCAGGCAAGTTTAAAGCATAGATGTCTCAGCTTTGTATCATGCCAAGGATATTATGGCCCCTACTTGTCTATGAGGTCCCCATGTCCACCGTGGAGACCTTGGAGAGGAAAGTCAGCAGCTGTCTCAGGAGATGGTTGGGGGTGCCTAGAAGCCTCAGCAACATCGCCCTCTATGGAAACAACACAAAGCTCCGGTTGCCCCTGAAGTCTTTGGAAGAAGAGTTCAAGGTGTCACGGAGAAGAGAGGTGCTGATGTACAGGGACTCAAGAGACCCGAAGATGGCCCAGGCAGGAGTGGTGGTGAGGACTGGCAGAAAGTGGAGTTCCCAGGCTGTGGTGCTGGATGCTGAGTCCAGGCTGCGCCACAAAGATCTGGTGGGGGTGGTGGCCGATGGTAGGGCGGGCTTGGGAATGTTCCCAACACAGCAACGCAAGGAGTGCAAGGGGATGGAGAAGGGGAGGCAGATCCAGGAGGAGGTGAGGGCCGCAGTGGAGGAGGGGAGATCAAGCAGAGTGGCTAACAAGGGGCCTGGACAAGGTGGGAGCAGGCCATGGACCGAAAGGTCACTTGGACGGACCTCTGGCAGACTGAGCCACACCGCATCACCTTCCTGATCCGGGCAGTGTATAATGTCCTGCCTAGCCGGGCAAATCTCTTCACCTGGGGAAAGGTGGAGACCCCGAACTGCCCACTGTGCTCAGCAAAAGGAACGCTAGAGCACATTCTGAGCTCCTGCCCAACAGTACTCAGCCAGGGCTGTTACGCCTGGCGCCATAACCAGGTGCTGAAACCCATTGCAGAATCCATCAGCAAGGGAATCAGCGGCTGCGGCCGAGGGCGCAACACCACCTCGCTTTTGTTAAGGCAGGAGAGCAGCCAAGGGCAGGACACGGGCAGGTAGTAGCAGGGGTCCTGTCAACAGCCCAGGACTGGCAGCTCTCAGTGGACCTGGAGGAGCAGCTGAGACTCCCGCAGCACACTGTCAGCACCACCCCGAGGCCAGATATCCTCCTGGTCTCAGAGAGCACAAGGAACATCGTGATCATGGAGCTGACGGTGCCATGGGAGGACCGCCTAGGGGAAGCCCATGAGAGGAAGAGGACGAAATATGAACATCTGGTCATCAACGGTCGAGAGCAGGGCTGGAAGGCGAGGTGCACGCCCATCCAAGTAGGCGAATGCCACCTGAACACGGCCGCGGCCTGATCAACCGTGGTGGGGTCGCCTGGGGTAGGGAGTGTGATGTTGAAAGACCCGAAACTACCAATGACCCCAGGTTTCATCACTGATGATGTGTTCAGGTGCATCAGAAGATTTATTTATGAACTGTACTTTGCTCTGTTCAACCTTCCCTCAATTCTGACCAGTCTCCCTCTCCCTGTCTCCCTGAACAGAACCCCACAGCTTCATTCTGCCACCAACAACTTCCCTGTTGGGACAATACTGGGCAAGTGATGAGCGGTGACTAGTTTCCTCCAGACATAACACTAAGAATTGAGGCCAAGCTATTCAATCTTGGTTTCACCAGACCAGAAAATCTTGTTTTTCACAGTTTCGGGGTCCTTTAGGCGCTTTTTTTTTTTTTTAACTCCAAGCTGTTTTTATGTAGCCTTCCCTGGGTCTGTGCCCCAATGCAATCCTGTCTCTGATCTCTGCAGTCAGTTCCTTCAACCTCATGGCTTGGTTTTTTGCTGTGAGACTTTATATAGACAGGTGTGCATCTTTCCAAATCATGTCCAGTCAACCAAATTTACTACAGGTGGAGTCCAGTGAAGTTGTAGGAACATCTCAAAGATGATCAAGAGAGAGAGAGTCACCTGAGCTAAATTTCAAGTCCCACAGTAAGTATGTAAGTGTAAGATTTCAGTTTTTCCTTTTTAATAAATTTGAAAATAAATACATAATAATAAATTACAAAAAAAATCTAAAAATCTGTTTTCCCTTTGTCAAAACAAAATGTGAAAAAGTTCATCTCAAATCAACTCTATGGGCTTTAACTCTGGAGTCCGTGCTGGTCTTCCATCATGTGAAGCCACCGTCTAGTTCTGTTCTTCTAATGTTTTAGGCCATTATCCTGCTGTAGGATGAACCTCCGACCAACCAGACCGTCTTCCTCTGTTACTTGTCTTTTTCTCACTATTCTGATGTAAGCAACATACAGTTCTACTTCCTGCAGTTCAGTATTGTCCTAATGATGCATCAGAGGGTGTAATGACATTCACTTTGTTCCAACACAACACTGCTTTTGTATGACAGAGGGTTTGTAAGTCATCATCTAAAGTTGGGGAACCTGTAGGAATTGTTTCTATCAACTTTCAACTTTATTTCTTTTTTAAACCTTTGACAGTTTTCCGTTGACCTTTATACCAATCAAGGTTATTCACTGGACAAGAATATTTCAATAAAAATGGAGAAACTTTTTGCCGGTTGTGTGTGTGTGTGTGTGTGTGTGTGTGTGTGTGTGTGTGTGTGTGTGTGTGTATGTATGTATGTATATATATATATATATATATATATATATATATATATATATATATATATATATATATATATATAAATAAATATATATATAAAAAGAAATACACACACACACTGCAGGAGTAATGTACATTACGTAGGCACTGTATTTTTGGGCATGTATACATAACTGAAGTCTGCACCACACTTCATACTTCATTCTCAATATTTCATGTATCAACAAACCCTACTTTAAAATTATTAACCCTTGGACCTTTGACAATTGTTTGCTGTTGCCTCTTGATCTTTAATGAAGGTGATGAGGGATGCAACCCGTTATGCTTGTATGGTGTGGGTGGACATTCAGCAGACAATAACACAAGCTTACCCCTCTAGAAGGCGAAATACAGCGCAGCAGTCTTGGCTTAGGCCTCTCACTTTGAGTGCTTTGTCTAGACTCTCGTGCACAGTCTGTCCTTGGCGAACATTCACCTGAGAAAAGGAAGCCGCATTTGAACAGGTGTATCTTTGGAATGAAATTCACACAGGTAACAAGGAGGCATACTCAGAATGTTGATAAGCCAAAGTGACAGTCACACATTGAGTTAATGTTGACGTAACAAATGAACCGAGTTGTAAAAGAGAACTTCCATTAGGCTAGAACTACAGTCCAGCGTACAGATCCTTTTTCCACCCAAAGAAATGTTACATTCCTGCTCTGACCACAACACAGGTCTTACTGATGGCACTGTAGGAATGTCATTCAACCACAGCTGCTGGTTCCAAAGTGATAATACCACACAAGATATTTCACTAATATATTGTATAGGCCACCTTTACCTGCCAATGGGATAACTGTACACTTTCTGAAAGCCAATGCATTTCTCTAACTTTCTCTTTACTCCCCCAAGCACATGAGCTTCCAGGCTGCCCCCCTTCCTCGCCCTTTCTTTCCACTCAGGCTTTCTGTGCTGGTACACTTGCTGTCTTGGGATGTCTCTCCCTCCCCTGGCTTTTAGCGCCTCGTTCCAGATGTTTTGGATCTGGATCTTCATCATCCAGACCAGAAGGAGTCCCAACCTCCTTCTGGTCTCTCCCTCTGTTTCTCTCTGCATTTGTTTCCCTCTAGATGTGTGTATGATGTGCTTGGTTTTGCCTCTTGTAAAGCCTGTCCTCTTCCACTGTAAATCTACTTTGTTGTTCTGTTCTGTACACACAACATCTACTGCATGTCTGTCTGCCCTGAAGGAGGGACCTATCCTCTGTTATTTTATGGAGTTTTCTTCCATTTATCGCAGTTAAATGGTCTTTTGTGAAGTTTTTCCTTTTCCTAATCAAGAGTCTAAGAACAGAGGGTTTAATAACGCTGTACGGATTGTTAACTCCCTTGAAGCAAATCTGTGATTTGTGATATTGGGCTGTATAAATAAAATCTGACTTAACTTGACCTCAGCTTCATTTCAAATGCTGCAAAAAAAAAAAAAAAAATCAAATCAAGTTTTACTTAAAGGCATGGAAAGAAGACATGTATGCTGGCCTGTATGCTGGCCTGTAAGAGCTTGGACATGTGGCTTGTTGTTTTACAGGGAAATATGGATAATATGAAGAACACACTCTCCTCTACACAATACCATGAACAGTCGCCTTATCCCTAACATTACATTTAGTCACAATGCAAAATGAGTGGACATTTTGACAGCTATTTTTTGGAATAATAAAAACATGAAATCTATGTCTGACAGGAAATATAAGTGGCAAGAACCATCTGTGAAACCTGATGCCAACTGTTCACTAGCTTACTCATTAACATGTTGTGAAAGATGTAAAATTTGGTGTGAGTAATTTCACTCATAACCAAAAGTGCTGGCCTTATTCTTTCACAGCTGCAGTAACTGTAAACTATCCCTCGCTGACCCAGTCAGAGCATATTCATATTTTTAATTACTAAATGTATTTTTTTCCACCACATCATTAACAATTAGAAATTCGGAGCCAATCATCTCACCACTGTCCTCTGTTTGTTGGGGAGGTAGACTCGGATGGTGCCCCCACCTCGGGGTACATCCTCTGGACTAGTCTCCCCCGAGGAGGAGTAGGAGGAAGAGGTGGAGGACATGATGAGAAGCAAGAGGAGCTTGGGGACGTAGTACTTGCACTGCAACACTGCAACCTCAGGACAGCTTCATACACAGTGGGCTCCAGAGGAGTTGGCTCTTTACTTAGAAACCTGTAACAACATGGGGATATATATTTACTTTGTTGAGTGGCCCGACCTAAATCTTGTGTAAATATAATGAAGCTGACTGTTGGGGAGAGAACATTTTCTGAGCTAGACATCATAATGATATCATGGTTTGAGGGTGTAGAGGTCCCCCCCAAACAAATCAAGTCTAAGAATCCAACATAATTCACAAAGCCTGTTCAAAACATTCATGACACCTCAAATGCTTTAAAAATGACATGCAGCTAAACAACAGGAACACAGCTATACAGCTGTGTCCACATCAGAATAGGGCATTAACCGAGACAAACAATTTAAAATGTTTGTCCTCATTAATATTATCACTGTACAGTATATAAATAATATATAAATGCCAATTACCCATATAGTTAGAAATACTATAATAAAAATTATATGTAAAAAAGCACACTAACTACTGGCAGAATTAGTTGTTCATGGCTACTGAATTATAAAGGTAAAACACATCGAATTAGCCTGGGGGTGCTCTCTACTTTCTCAGAGAGAAGCTGATGCCAAACACTAGGAGACTCCCCAGTCTGCTGGAGAGCAAACAGAGCTAACATTTAAAAAAACATCGACTTTAGGACGTTTCTGAAATTACTGATGGCCTAAGAGATAGATTACCCAGGATCAGGCGAGTAGTGAAGGGTCCTTAGTGATTCTCACATTGGTAATAACCTTTTCGCTAAGGGGAAAAATTAAGGCAACTACCCAGGTCTCAAATCATGTCTAGCGATACAAGGGAGAATGACACGTAACGTTACCGGGTATTAACGTTACACTTGTGTAATTTAGCTCCACGGACGACAACGATGTTTACAGACACGATACTACACGCAACAAATAGTATCATCCAATGATGTAACAAGTTACGTTAAAACGGAGATCGTCACATTAACGTTGAATTGAAGCGCTGACTGTCTTAGTTGTACTGCAGCAAACTTGCTAACTACTCGCATGACGCTAAAGCTAGCCGACGTTAGCCAGCTAGCTGAACACTGGATCTGTCTGCTATGTAATATGACATTTCGAGTTTGGGAGGCCACGTTTCTCTTGGGTCGCAAGTGAAATAATTTTCGCTAACTAGCCGACTACCTTTAAAGGAAGTAGTAAGTAGGTAAGAAGTGACATAGTGGCGATTTAATGATAACGAGCCAAAGTTATCAGAGCTTTTGTGGATTTCTCTCGGCTGGACTTAAAAGTGTACTAGCTAGCTAGCGAGCTAGGCGCTGACGGGAACGGGAGAGCAGATAATCTGGCTAACTCCGAGGCTAGCTTACTTTAACAGTTACTATGTACATCTTAAATGCTAACGTTACTCTTAGCCCGCTAACGTTAGCCGACTTTGAGGGGGGGTTTGTTGGCTTCTTCTAGCCGCTTCCCTAAATACAGAACCGTGACTTGTTTAATTGACATGCGTAGGACAGCGTGACACGGTCGTTGCTACACATTTGTCAGGATGACGGCAAAACCTCTTTCCCTCAAAGTGTTGTAATTAAAGTTTGGATGCAAAATACACTCTTACCTGTAGCAGCCATCTTGAATTCTCTCAATCTGAAGTCGAATCTGTCAAGAACTTCGGGTGAAGCGGAAAACCTCCGAAAAGCTCCGTCTTCATTGGCTCGCTCCTCTGGCTCCGTTCTCCCATTTGACACCAGCTGGACTTGTAGCGCCCGTCGTCCTCGGTAAACTTCTGTAATGTCAACCAAAGTTTTGCCGCAAAAACGAACCGATACAGATAAGCGAATAAATATATGAGAAGCAGACTTGCTAGTTACCCCCGCACTTCAGTACATAATTACATATGTTTCGACCGCATATATGAATAGGTGCGAACTTGTGTTATTTTTTTCCACTATGGAAAATACAAAATACCATTAAGTGAATGCAGGTCATCAGAAACAATATTTATTACGAAACAGCATAACAGTTATAATATAGACAGTACGGTATGCATTAGGTCTTAATTCACCAATGGTTTTGTTTAAAGTTTATTAAAAAAAAAATACTGTCATTCATTACAGATATGATGCAGTTTGAAAACCCATTTACTACTATAAATGCGACCATAATCACTGACCATTGGCAACTAGTGACTTGAACTTCAAGGCAAATTTGCTAGATTATAAAACATCACTTATTTTTTAAGTCCAGAAAAATCCAAGTTCCGAAAAGAGCTTGATTTTGCTTTCTGTGGTCCTTTGTGAGATCCTACTGAACACTGAGGAACCTCTTCTTCTTTGCTGTGTGTGTATACGCATGGTGACGCCATTCCACATCTGCGGTGCTCTCGTTCTCCAGTGTTCCGAGTTTGATCATGTACACTTAACAAAACAACAGATGTAAACATTTCAGGCATCCGGGAAGAGGTAGAACAGAGGAATTCAACTGAGATAGGAAAATGCTGCGAAATTACAATGTCCTGAGAACAGAAATCCTCATTACAAACTGGTTCTTTCTTATTCCTAAATAATTACCTCATCTGTAAGGCATTTTTCAGAAGGGTATTTTCTCAACAGCCGTGTTTTTACACATAACACGTCCATCCAATGCTCTCACAAAACTTTTGCTTTAGCTGTGATAGCCTCTTCCAGTGGACTTTCACTGGTCCTTTTTTAGAGGAACAGCTTGAAGCCTCTGGTGTCTTACCACAACAAATACACGTTTTATATCTGTGCATATATCCACCAAGGCCTGGCTTAAAATTAGCCCTCCCAGAGAGGAAAAAAACAAAAAAACAAAAAAACTAGCTCAGCTGACACTCACATCGATATCTGAGAGTTTAAAAAAATGTTTTTATAAGGATATTTTACAATTAAAAAAAAAAAAAAAACAACTGTCAGGGCTCTTTATTGGAAAAACTATACGATGCATGATGAACACACATGTTGCATCGTGTTGTTAACAAGTTAGTCACCAATACTCCCAAGAGATTTTGACATTGCTTCTTCCTGCTTCTGGTGTTAGTGCTACGCCAGGCCTAACTGGTCCTGAACTTCTCTCTCTCTACCGGATGAATCTACAAGGTGAAAAAACTCTTTATCTATCTATACTTACATTTCATTTCAAACCTGGGTCCTACTTCTGTAAGCTCAATGTTTTTGTGGTCCGTTTTCTTGTAGGTGTGATGTCTGTAATAAAAGAAGACAATTACTGCTATTATTGTTCATGTGATATGAGGTCTGTATGGTGTTTACATTGAGGGAGTACTTTCTCACTGACCTGAAGGAGATGAAGTCCTCTTGGTTGGCAAATGTGATTACACGCCTACTATCCTCCTTCGGCACTGGAAAAAGATACTTGAGGATATTCGACACCTGTAAGGACAGAATTTAAATGTTGTACGCACAAACTCATGGTGAAAGAAAATATCAGTGGCATGGTTACACTTAATGGTCAGGCCCTAACTTACCCTTTTGCCGAGACGTGAGGTAAAGTTATGAAAAATGAGGTGGGGGTAGGCCTCAGACATGGTGCCTATGTCTGGAACATCGTGCCTCATTACCACATTGTAGAGTGTGAAATAAGCTGTGGGTCCAAATGGCAAGTGACACACCACCAAGCCATCTGTAAATATACAGAGGAGAAAAAAGAGACACAGACAGACAGACAGACAGACAGACAGGTATAGATACAGAGATATATAAACATGTATAGATTTATACAGTAGTATTATGTTAGTACTAGTCATCAATCAATAGTACAATCAAAGAATTTTTTTTCTCAAATGCAAAACACTGTAGAACCAGAGAATCTTTTTTTATGCCATGCATTCTTCTTCCTTGTCAAAACCTGGTGCCTAAAATACTTGCAATGCAAATGCTGTAAGGTGAGACATGGTGTAAAAGAGTTAGTATAAAGATTAGAAATGTTTTATTTAAGACATGTATAGCAGATAATGGTGCAAGTTTGCTCTTTTAGAGTCAATTTTAATCCTCAGTCTTGCAATACAATAAAATACAAATAAAGTACGATACAAATAAAGACTCGCCGCTTGATTTACTAAGACAGGCACAAAACAGTTAAGATTTTAAAATAATTATGTTTGCACATAAATTAAAGTTGCTAGGATACATCCTCTGAATAAATAGTTGTAAAAAAAATTCATTGCAAACCGTTCACTATTTTTGAAATTTAACAGTCAGAACAAAGTAGTGGATAAAATGATTGACATCATCATCCTGACAGCCACGGGGGAGGATAAAAATGAACAGGAGGTATGTCTGGTGTAATTATAACATGAGAACAAATGGCCCTCATTACTTCCATCCACAATAAAAATAAGGCAACTTTAACTTAACAAGTCCAGTCCCTTTTCCAATTTGAAAACACTGCACAATGAAAACCTGCTTAGAATTTGCACAGTGTAGTCTGAAATTGGGTCATGGCTTTAATGTTTTTGGCCTTTGGTTCATATGGTTCCTGTAGTACAGGGAAACATCTTGACTACCTGGTCAAAGAATGGAATGTCACAAATATGTAAAATGAAGAAAAAGAAAAGCCTGAAGTGAACAAGTGTACCTGGCTGTCCTCTTGTTTCATGCATGATGACAAGGTCTGTAACATTGTTGGCTTTGCAGGCTTGTACTAGCGCAGCGATCTCATGGTTTCCTCTGTTCATGCGCTGGGCCCCAGGGAACATCAGCTTTACCTCCTGTAACAAGTTCCATACTGTACATCACATTATTCTCTTTCTTTTCAATATTTTAATACTCTTCACTGACTGATTGCTAAATAAAGAATAAAAAATTAAAAAGAAACTTGACTGAGGCTTTGCCCTACTGTTTTGTGTGACATGTAGGTGAGTTGAATTTATGAAACTAAAAAATTCATTAAAATTCAGAAGAATGGGAAGAAATATGTCTTAACATCTGTTGTGTTTTTTTTGTTTGTTTGTTAAATCACGATTTCATAAGCAGCATTATCTCTTAGTGGCTGACAGTGAGCCACCAAGGAAAACCCTGTAGCTGTAAAACAACTAATATAATAGTTAAGATCAATTTATCATATAATCTCTGCCAAATTACATAGGTTGTTTTCATGAAACCTCTAGCATATTTTTTGGAAATTACAGTACAGGACAAAAACATTCTTCACAACTACCTTAGATATCCAACCACAGAGTATGTGCATATGCATTTCATCCTGGGGATCAGAGTGAGAAGCTGTCTGCAGCTTTCAACGCTCCACTCAGAGACACCTAAACCATGAGCGGTTAGGTATACATGGACTATCAGGTGGCTCGTTCACATCTGGCCTGCATTTTTCTCTCTGTGCCCATGCATCACACTAGCAATTTCCTGTTATTGGCTAGCCTTACAACATAGAGACAGTCTGCTGTCCTAACTGAGCAATCCACCACAGAGAAACTGAAACCTGACCTTGGCAAACATTTTGAGTCTTGAGCTGGGGTCTCTGGATGTAGTGACCATGACTTTAGGATCTTCCACTCCAGCCCATTTATACTCATCATCCATGTGAGAGCTGACACCTGCAAAGGCAACATAATAAGTTGATGATTAAACAAAAAGGAATGAGTACTGAAAAATTGGGCTGTCTACTAGAATACGTTTGATAACAGCAAGAAATAATAACACCAGCCTTCTGCCCCTTCGTCGTCATACTCCAGTAGTTTCTGTAGTTGCAGCGCTTCTTTGCGTACCTCAGTTGGAAGAAGACAATTTTCTGCAGAGCAAAATAAACAACTTAGGTTATACAAGGATTTGAGTATGATCATATAGATTATGGACAATTTTTAATGCAAAATGCAGGAGGCAAAATGAAATCCTACCATCAAGTGCTCCCTTCAGCTTCTGTTTTTTCTCCTCTATTGTTCGGAGCCTGTCCTCTTGTGCCTTCCTGTACAGGTACTCCCTCCTCAGTCTCACCTCTCGACGAAGCTGTTAACGTTACATCGAGAAAAATGTGGGCTTGGGTCAGAAGGAGGCTAGACACCTCAAAGATTATATTATTTTTACATTTTTGTTCATTTCAACATTTCTGAGACATGCAAAAAGCAGAAGTTCTCAGATGACACTGCCATTGGGAGGGGGGTGTATCAGGGATGGACACAGGAGGGGAAGTACAGGGGCTTGGTGAAAGTGTTTGTTGCATGATGGGGGCCATACCAACTACAACTGAATACATCCAAGACCAAAGAGATGGCAGTGGACTAGTATGGGTCAGGGACAGTCTAGCATCTAGTCTCCATTGCTGGGGTTGATGTAGACAGGCAGGCAGGGGCAGAGATGGCTCCATTTCCTGAGGTTGCCAGGGTCCTTTAACATTAGTTGAAATCTGATGCCAGTATTCTGTTCTATGCTGTGCCTGGGGGGTAGCAGCAAGGAGAGCAAAGCCATGCGGCTGACTAAGCTGTACAGGTAAGCTTCCGCTGTGGTCGGCATGGAGCTGAACTCTCTTGTGACTGTGGCAGGGAGAAGACCCATGTGCAAACTGCTGTCTGTCATTGACAATGACAGTGACACACTGCACAACAGCAAGTTGCAGCAAATGAGCATGTTTAGTGGGGTAGGTTGCCATCATTGCTGCTCAATCAACAAGACTCCTTTGAGAGGAGATCCTCTGTCCCAAGAGCCAGTAAGCACTTTAACTCTTCCTGACAAGGGCACAGGGAAGTTCAGTAATAGGCCTGCTTCTCTGCTCTCTGTTTTTGCTATATTTCACTGGCTATATTAGCCCTGCTTATTAAGCACAAAGTTTTTATTATCTCATGTCTGTTATTTTCACACACAAGTCCGGCATTGTTTTGGCGGTGCAATCAGGACATCAGCATTGAGACTGCAAGATCGATTGCCTATCACTCTGAAATATTGCTAATTTTTAGCCTATCTGTAAGAAAACTGAGCACAATGGACCTTAGAAAAACATTTGTATGGTCCATCATACGCTAAAAACCCCACCTCCTATAGCAAGGTATACACCTATAACAAGTAACACGACGTCATTGTGGCAAAGAATAATATAGTTACTTTATACAGGCAGATGTTTGTTGTGTGCCGTATTAAGCCTCTGGGTCTTTTATGTATCAATAAAGTATCTATTTATTTTACATCTTTTAAGAAATAAGATTAGTTGGCATTGTCGAAAAGCTGAAATCCATCGAAAATGTGTTACAATACATCAGGTTAAATTTTATCAACAACTTGAGGAATATTTTTAACATGCTACACACTTGATATGACACCGTTTCCTCTGTTATAAAGTTCATCAATGTCTTACAATACATCATACGCTAAAAACCCCACATCCTATAGCAAGGTATACACCTATAACAAGTAACACGACGTCATTGTGGCAAAGAATAATATAGTTACTTTATACAGGCAGATGTTTGTTGTGTGCTGTATTAAGCCACTGGGTCTTTTATGTATCAATTTCCTCTGTTATAAAGTTCTTGCGGTCGTCTGCGCCAATAACTAAACGGGCTATTGTTATACACGAGAAAAATATGACTAGCTGACTTACCCAGCGCTGGTATACAGGCACGACCATTAATAACTTGTAGACCATAGTGTGATGCTAACATAAATGAGGATCTCAGGCTAACATGAACTAACGTTAGCCGTATAAGTTGGGTTAGGTTGGTTGCTAACGAACTATATATTTCTTACCAAGCTATTACAGAGACCCGACACATACAACATAATAATTTTTTCAAATCAATTTTCAACTTACCATGATTTTTTTGTAGCTAGTAGTTTGTGGGCAAGCTCCACTCACATGGGAAGAAGATGACATGCATACAAGAATATCTTTCATTGGCTAACAGAGGAGCAAATGAGAGTGCTCGATACTGAATAAAGAGCGTTTCAAAATAAAAGCCCGAGATTCAAGGATGTGGCACATGAAAATCCATCCTTGTGAACAATGTTGAGCAATTCAGGCCTCACAGTGGCACCAGAAATCCTCTGTGGGGGAAAAAAATTCCATATTTCTAACAGGTTATTTTGAAGTTGAGTTCTGAAGTGTATTTCTGGTAAGGTGGTTGAGTATGAAATATAGAGCATACACTTGTTTGTGTTACAATTGTGGCCCAAGAGCCATTCATTTCCATTTTTGGGGACAATGGATGGAGAGAAACCTTCAGCTCTTTGCATCTTCCCATGAAAGGTGACGTGCAGGAAAGAGCAAAATCTAAACCCTGTATATTCTGTCTCCTTCTAAGGGTCAGCTAGATGTGCATTAAAGCAGGACATGGGATGAGATCATGTCTCACATAGCCTTTACATAAGCGTAATGCATAGTAATCAAGTTGGGGACTGCCTACCAATACAAATGCTTTAAAAACATTAGACAGATAAGGGGGCTGGGGAGTCTCAGCAACTTCAGCAAGACTTTTTTATTCAATATTCGGGGTTCCTCTTCATAGCTGTTGTTGTCAATTGGATTGAAGATTCCCAACTGCACCCTGGACAGTTGTTTTTGATGTCTGCTCAATGATATCATTGAAAGAGCATCAGTGGTGTTTTTGACATTTTTCCTCTCAACTCAATATTCCACATTAATTTGGCGTCACGAACAGGAATTGGTAAAATCGAGGCTGAGGAGAGATCACAGATTCTCGGCCCTGGGGAGAGAATGAGGAGGCGCCAGCCCGGCCAGCTGACACCGTTAAGTCTGAAGATCTGTTTGAGTTTCCTCATTGTCTCTTGGGCTAGAGAAACTGATGGTGACTACTGCATACTGCTTTGACCAAAATTGAAAGAACTGTGAGGTTTGAGTGAGAGGGGGATGTTAAATGATCTGTTCCAAATTGTGTGATATATCTTTAAAGGGAAAATAAGAGGAACCCCATGTTTGGCAAATCTTAAATTTGATAAATAATAAGTGGAGAATAAGCGATAGTAAGAAGCAAATGAAAGTGTTGTTTAACACATAAGTTTAAGTTTGTGTTGTGATGAAGTTTGTGCTGTGATGTACATGGTTTAATAAAACCAGAAGTTTGTGATGCATGCAAAACAGTGTTTGGTCTGACAGCTTTTTCTTTTTTTGTGTGCCGGTCCTGACCTAAAGCTGTTAGTGCCTAGAAAAGGGATTTTTTTTCTCATTTTTAATAGCACACACGACCTGGCAAAGGTTTTATTTTAGAGTTATGTGTGAGTTTAGATGTTGCCATGGTTTGTCCAAATTAAGAATGTTTTAAATCACACATAGCTTTGCATGCACAACCTGGCAACGGTGTTATTTATGTGTGGGGTTTGGATGTTGCCATGGTTTGACAAAAAGAATGAATAATATTTTAAGTCACACATAAGTTCTGCCCTCTATTGTGTGTGCAGTTTCAATATTTTGAAGTCCTAGGCAGAATAGAGTTGTTTTCAGAAAAAAGTTGTTTTATGAAAGTCAGACGTGCAAATTTAGAAGTTTGAGACATTGCAAGATTTGTACCTGATCAGTACTATAAATCACGTAATGGCATGGTTTGGTGAAAATAGTGAAGTGTAAAGTTTAAACTCAAGTAATAAAGTTTGCTGTTGAGCTCATACGAAAGAAGAAGGTGTTGGTCATCTTTTGATCTACAATGGGCAAATGAGTGCCGTAACACTGGGATTAATAATTTCTCTGTGGCTAGTAGTGTGCCTAATAGTGGCCGGAGGATTAATGAAATGAGTTTTGAGTTTTTTCTTGTTGCATTGGGTGGATGTGAGGATGTCTACAGAATGGTCTGACCTGCAAATTTACCTGCAATACCTTTGAAGACAACAAAAGGTAGATGTGCAAATAAACACCATGTAAGAAGATCTAAGGAAAATCAGCAAAGCAAAAGATCAGCTGTGGGAAGAGATGGAGTCAGCTGCATCTCCAGAGGAGAGAAGGCCCTTGGAAGAATCAATGGGAAGATTTCCACTGGTTGAGATCAATGTCAAGGGAAAAGTGGACAATGCAATAAACAAACTCACTAAAGCTGAAAAGAACTTAAGGGACAGACTGTCCCGTACCCAAGATATATTCCAGCGATACCAGCTGCAACAGAGGCCGAAGAAATCTTACAAGCTATGTCCAGTGCTTTTAAGAGGGCAGAATTTGGACTACAAGCCATGGCCAAACACTGACATGACTGAGAAAGCGGACAAACTGCCCCCACTGCAGGATGGTGCTCACCCATGGATTTCAAAACTGGATGAGGCTCTGGTGGGGACACAGCTGGCCATGGGAGATATTAAGGGGTGCCTAGCCAACTTATTCGGAGTGCCTGCCATGGAGTAAATACTGGAAAGAGCTGGACTCCACAGATACGTGGCAACGTCAATTCACGACCCAGAGCTCTTTGCCGCCACCAGGGGTCGCCTGTGGAAAGCAGTGAAAGACATGTACCCTACTAATGTACAGCCTGAAAACATTCTCGGTGACCTGTTGGGTGAAAATGAATACTCAAGAGCCTACGTAGCCAGAGCTCACCAACAGTGGAGAAATGTCACTGGAAGGGACCCAGATATCAATCAATTGGAACAGGCAATTATGAGAGATGAGATTCAACAAGGACTGCATCTGCCAGTGAGAAGTAAATTGGTGGAAGTAGTTGGGTTGAGCAGTATGACAAAGGGTGTCTACACAGATCACATCGCTCACCAAGTGGAATTGCACCGCAAGAAAGAATAAACACAGAAAGAGCAAGATCAGGAGACACTCAGAAAGCTCAACCAAATTCAGCTGGCAAGACAGAAGAACAAAGAAAAGAAGTAAGCCCCAGTCATGCAGTGCCAGCCGCTGCCAAATCTACCTCAACTACAACAACAACTACCACCAGTTACACAAGTTACTGCCCAGCCTCAATATCCCCAACCCATCTATGGACAACCCCAAGGATGGAGAGGGGAAGGCAGAGGAGGTGTCAGACGAGGTGGAACAGAAGGTGGCAATGCAGGTTTCCAGCAGCGTCCCGTACGATGCTTTATTTGTGGACAAGTTGGACACCTGGCCCATGCCTGTGGGAGGCCAGGAAGAGGAAATTTCAAAGGAGGGTACGTATCTCAAGTGCCTGGACCCTATGGACAGCAATGGCAACAACAGCGGCCACCCATGGGACCAGTAAACCCCTACAGGGGGCCGGCACCAGGGATCTAGGGGTGCCTGAATAACTCGAAAGGATGATGTCAGCTGGTGGGGTCTAAACCAGAAGACAATCCAACTATCTGGGTAAAAGTAAACAATCGTCCATTGAAACTTATGGCAGATTGCAGAGCTGCTTTTACCTGTATACAACCTCAAGATGCTACACACCTACCTATGTCTGGCAAGTGTGTTCGGACAATCGGGTTTGAGGGAATGAGACAGCTGATACCTTCCACAAAACCCGTGGAGCTCCACTACAAGAACCAAAAGACCACTGTACCCATTCTGGTCCCAGGACACACCCCTATTGGACTTCTTGGAAGAGATGCATTGTGCAGATTGAAATGCACGATAAAATGTACACCTGACGGCTGTTTGGTGGAAGTGCTGCATGAATATGACTGCCAACTGACTATGAGAGCAGAAGCTGAGGCACCAGTGGTATACTGGATGGGGAATCTCAGTCAGGAACTGATGGAACCAGCAATGCTGTGGGAAAAGTTTATCTCTACAAGCCTGCCTGGTGCTAGACCACCAGAATACGCACCACACTGCACTCTCCAATATTTCAAGGAAACTCTATGGAGTGAGATCCAGATGAGTGGCTGAAAAACCAACCAAAACAAGTTCAACTCAGTTCAGGATGCATAATACTGGGCCCACAAGGTGTGGCGATGAAGATAAATAGAGACGCCTATCTGTATCAAGAACACAGAATTGAGGGTAGCATCCCTCACGTGACTCTGATGATTGCTGAAGATTATGAGCAGAAGCATATAGGGGCAATGATGGCAGAATCAGAGGACGCCTTCTTTTTAATGACAAAGGAAAACCCTGCTGTCTGGATAAGTAAAGATCAGCAATTCATCAAAATTATGATCTCAGCACAAGGAGTTGGTCAGCCACTGACTGTACAAATGACAAATGAGTCAACGTTACCTGTTCAGCCCTCAAGAGATCTCAAGGAAGAAATGTTACAAAAGGTCGAAGAATGCTTGTGGTCTCAACAAAGCACGGACATAGGACTTGTGAAGTCGGCGCAACCAGTGAAAGTGGAATTCAGACCAGGGACTAAACCACCCTGGTGATTACAGTACCCTTTAAAAGAAGAAGCCGTCCAAGGAATCGAATCTGAAATTAAGGGGCTGCTTCAAGCAGGAGTCTTGAAGATAACCACCAACCCCCAAAGCAATATGCCTCTCTCTTGCCATTGAAGAAACCTGATGGGTCCTATTGCCTTATGCATGACCTCAGAGCCGTAAATTAAGTTGTAACTGATTTTTAAGCTGATGTGCCAGACCCACATACCCTGTTAGTTCAGATTCCACTGGAAGCAGCCTGCTTCACTGTCATAGATCTGTGTGGAGCTTTCTCTAGCATTCCACTTAATGAAGATAGCCGGGGACTATTTGGATTCACATACAAAGGTCAGTTTTACGAGTATAAGCGCCTCACCTTTTCAATAAAGTGTTGAAGGATGATTTAGGAGGTGTAGGGGTGCTAGTGAGCAGCACAATCATACGATACGCAGATGATATAATCATATGCTCTACCGATAAGGAAACCTGTCATAGGGACTCGATTAAGCTGTTACAAATACTAGCAGAAAAAGGGCACAAAGTTTCACAGAAAAAACTACAATACTGTCAGGAACAGGTAGTATATTTAGGTCAGTCAATAACTCAGGGACACCGCAACATTTCAGATGATCATTTGGAAGCAATAAAGAAAGCACCAAGACCTAGGACAGTCAGAGAAATGATTAAATTCCTGGGGATTGCGGGTTATAGTTCAGCATGGGTTGAAAATTACACCAAGCTTATAGGACCTTTGAGGGTTATGATTAAGGAAGCTGGAAGTGGTCAGTTGCATAGTAATCTCACCTGGACACAGGAAGGCCACCTAGCATTTGAAACAATCAAACAAATATTGCAAGAGGCCCCAGCATTAGCACTGCCTGACTATTTAAAAAACTCTGTGATGTATGTCTCCTCATCTCCTGAGGGCAGACATGCCTGCGCAGTTCTTGTTCAGCCTACTGGCATGGGAACAACCCCTCAACCTATTGCATACTACTCTGCTCTCTAGTCAGAGATAGAGATGTGCCTTGCACCATGCTATAGAGCATTGACAGGAGTTTATCAGATGTATGAAATGGCGTCAGCCCTTACGATGGGCTACCCACTGACAATTGTGACCCACCACAGTCTTAGGAACCTTTTAAATCATGGCAAGTTCACTTTGACTATGCCTAGGATTAGGGACTATCACAGACTCTTAGAACAACAAGATGTCACTTTGGCCAGGTGCAGCACGATTAATCCAGCTGACACTCTGCCAACCCCTGATGATGGAGAGCCACATGATTGTGTAGTGGAAGCAGAGAGATATTCTAAGCTTCGGTCAGACTTACAGGCTCTCCCACTTCAGGAGCCAGAGTTGGAGTACTAGTCTGATGGGTCTTGTTATAGGATAGGAGACAAATTGAGTGCGGGGTATACCATTGTCAAAGCGGACAGTTCTGACTTTGTCATTGAGAAAGTTGAAGCTATTCCACAACCGTGTTCAGCACAGCTTGCTGAGTTGATTGCTCTAACCCAAGCTTGTCTAATGGCAGAGGGAAAACGTGTCACTATATACACAGACTCTGCTTATGCACAATCAGTTTGTCAACTGACGGTTCCCCCATACAAGGTTGTGCGCAAATTATGAAGCTGTTACATGCCGTGATGAAACCAAAGAAAATAGCCATAGCTAAATGTGCAGCACACAAGTCAGATGTATCACGAGTTACACAAGGTAACAATGCAACAGATGAGGTCGCAAAGGCAGCTGCAGGTGCAGATAAGACAGGGAAAGTTCTTTTAGTAACACATGCAGTGAACTTAGATATCCCACTCAAAGACATATTGTTGATGCAGGAAGAGGCTAATGTGATTAACAAACAATTGTGGCTGGCTGGGGGAGCAAGTCAAGATGCCACAGGACTGTGGAGAAATCATGATGGACTGTTGGTCGCACCACCAGACCTATTAGGCTTGCTGATACAGGAGGCTCATGGGCTAGCCCATGTAGTAAGGGGGGAAGTAAGAAGAAAAATCACAAAAGTGTATGGATTTTGGGCACCATTTTTGCTAGAACAGATTGACTATGTCATAGGAAGGTGCACAATCTGTTTGAAGAACATCAGAAGAGGAGTATTAACACCACCAGGACACATTCCAACACAAAATGGCCCCACGAGAGAGCTGGTCAGAGATTATGTGGACATGATTCACCCAGTAGGAGGCAAGAGATATATGCTAGTGGTGGTTGACAGATTTAGTAGGCGGGTAGAAGCATGTCCTACTAAAATAAAGGATGCTCAGTCAGTGGCCAAGTTTCTCTGCAGGGAGGTAATACCTCGGTGGGGCCTGACTGATTGAATATCATTAGATATTGGTAGGGAATTTGTTGATAAATCAGTGAAGCTTAACTTACAAAAGCTGGGGATTAAAAAACGTCTTAGAGCTGTGTACCATCCACAAAGTTAAGGTATTTGTGAAAAAATGAATGGAGTAATTAAAAACTGTCAACACACGGGGCTAAATTGGGTCGAAGGGCTTCCACTTGCATTAATGACCTGCCAATCTAGTGAGCTTTGTGAGTTACGAATGACGCCATTTGAGTTAGCTTTAGGCGCCTAGCTTGCGCACCAGCGGGAAGGGCCCGAGCCTATGATGATATGAAAGCCTATTTGAAGTATATGTCCTCTACGAAGTCAAGATGCCAGAGACAAACACTGTCCACAGCGGGATACGGAAACCAATAAAAATCCAGAGGGTCACTCGGAGCAAAATCAAGAGGAACAGATGGTCTACCATGACGATGAAAGCAATAATGATCATACACCTACTCCAAATGGTGCCAGGAACCATGTCCTGGACCATGAACCGTGTGAATGATTCAACACTACTGACTTCCAACATGCTCCAGAAAGACCAGAACAAAAAACCAGCAGGAGATTCCGCCTCAGACTGTCCGGAAAGCGAGGAGGTCTCTCGCACAGAACCTAGAGAGCCAGAACGCTGTCCCCAATCAGCCAAACCAAGGAGCCCTAGGCCGGTTCAGAAGAGCCATGTTCCGATTCAGTTCAAAGACTATAGTTAAAGGAGAGATAGGGAGTTCAGTCTTGCTCCCTTGTTTATGTCCAATAGAAGCCAAAAATGACTATGATTTTGCCACATGGCAAAATGAAGGAGTGGCTGTGGCCATAGTAGGAGAAATTTTAGAAGCAGTAACTTCACCCTCTCAACAGAGGAGATGTTTTCTAGATGAAGAAAAGAATTGAAACTGCTCACTACTATTACAGAATGTCAATAAAGAAGATGAAGGGTCTTACTCATGTATCTACTATGATCCAAACCAACTGAGTCATGCTTTCCAGCAGGTGGACCTTATAGAATCAGAAAAGGAAAGCACTCCAGCACCAAGACCAGAGTCTATAACTATGAGACTAGACCTTATCAAGGAATTGAGGTCTACAACAGAGAACGCTGAGCCAAAGATGGTTACTCTTAACTCTGAGCTGATCACCAAAGCTAAAATCACCACCCTGCCAGCCTCCACTTTGGAAAACACAAGTGAGTACACCTTACCTAAGTCAACTACAATTAAACTTCCAACACCTACAGCTGAAATCAAGCAAGCACCAAGGTGACTTCTATCCAGGAAATTCCAGAGACTTCCTCTGCAGTGTTGAAAGGATGTCGATGACTGAAACCATTGAGTACTTTGCGATAAACGACAAGGGTGGAAATGATACAATTGAAGAGAAAAAGAGAGCAACTAGGCCAATATCTATCGGAGAAGAAGAAACAGTAAGAACAGAGACAGACCCCAGGACACAAGTAAAAACTAAACGTCGGACTGACCCATTGTACAGGTAAGCGAAGAAGAATCTTTGGTATCAATGGATGAATTACACCAGACGGACTCACAAAAACAAGACTGTTACGTGTGCTCTAAGGCCAGAGAAAACATATTGGTAGTCATGAAGACTAAATACAGCTGGAAGAACTGTGAGTAGATGAAGTCTAATTGGATAAAGAGCATGACTGTTTGACATTAACAGCAAACTTGACTTGTCACCACTCTGTGAGGCAGAGTTTATTCAGATGTTGGGGTCTAAAGAATACTTTAATGACACCATGATGGGAAGACTAGTGTATATAGAGTTGAAAGACTTATTATCACCTATAAAGAAAGTGGGAGATCGATGTGTGGCTCTAGACGTGCGAGTGGATAAGCAGCTAAGACCAGTACCTGCTGGGACGGAGCTGGACATAGTAGGACCTTTCGAGTGCTTTGAAAAAACAGGAACAAAAGATGTAGGGAAGATGAAACGCCCCCTTAGTGGAAGGAGGCAAACTGACCGGGGCCTGGACTTCTTCACCGTGGCAGTGCTGGAGCTGAGCTGTGGGGGGGTGGCGGTTGCTGGTGTGGTGTGCTGAGCAGAAATGACATCATCATCAAGCTGGCTGAAGCCAGCTTTAGCAGCTGTAAGAAGAAGTAAATATTTAAAATTTTGAAGAAAAAAATACACACACACAGACAAAAAAGGATCAACATAAAGACTCCAGAACAGCCTCAGTGCACATTATCATAGATTCTGTAGTTCTGTTAGAGGGATGACGACATTTTTCCAAAGCACATTCCCACAATGTGCTCAGCTCATAAACATCCCTTGAGCAAGGGCTGCAACAATTGGACTTTTTTGTGTTGTAGATTTAATTTTAACTGAAAAAACAAACATATCAGTCTACACTCAGTACCCAATAATGAAGTGAAAACATGTTTTTATAATTTTTTTAAAAATCAGACTTTCTGAAGTCACTGTATTTTGATAACAATTAATGATTTTGATTATTTTTCCTTTCACTTTCATATAGAACAGGTACAGACCTTACTCTTTATAATATCACTTAATCATTTATGTTAAGAATATGGTTCCAAATTAAAGCTGCGTTAGTTAGGATTATCCTATCTTTTTCATTTAAACAGCTGCCTTAGTTGGAAATGGAGATGCTATAATGAAATCAAAAACACTGAGCTTAAAGACACTGAAGAGATCTGTTGAGCTGAGGAAAACCGTGGAGTTTGGAGATTCATCCCTATGATTGGCACTCTCACATTTAGTAATTTCATCCAGTGGAAATAGGAAAATATTAATTAGTGCAGCTTTGATTACCAGCAAATAGTAGATATATTTATTGTTGAAATATAACATATTCTTTGCCATCTCCCTGCAGCCTCTGATGCCCATACCTGGGGTTTCTGTTGCCGGCCTCTGCTACCTCTGCTGCCTACTGTGACAGAATTCACCAGTGTTTACAGCAGAAGTAAGTCACAAAGAGAGACATTTAAATTTCACTTTAGGCATTCAGGTGGTAAAGATTATATAGATGACCAACAGCTATGAGTACAGCTATTAACAACAAACAAGGCTTTAATGTAGTAGATTACGGTAAATATGACCAATTGACACAATCAGGACATTAACTAAACTCCTAAAATGATTTGGTCAAAGCAACAGAAAAAAATAACACATTTCTAAGGTAAAAGACTGCTCAATTTTCATACTCCAAAACCATGTGAATTCTTTAAAATTCAAAACAGAAGTCAAACAGTATGGATTGCTTTATGAGTACTGGTGTAACAGTTTCTTCTGTTCTTTCTTGAGAAAGTGGATGAGTCACACAATGATACTCCCTGTGAGCAGAGCTCTGACTGATCCTGAGTATGAGAATGCAGCATCTTTCTAGGAGCCCAGGAAAAATGACGGAAATGTTCAAATGCGGTCTCATATTCCATCTTATTCTGGCTTTTTCCCTGCACCACTGAGAGACTAAGAAAAAATAATATCAAACAGGTCCATCTGAGTTACCTCCCAGGTTCAAAGTAGGCTGGTATGGTCCAGTACGACGTACCACTATAAGATTCAGTAGCGGTACGCAGTATTGGAAAGAGGAGAGAGCAGCTGCCTGCCAAAACCCACATTCAGAACCAGTCATGGTTGCACTTTCAGCAAGAAAACACATCCGATATCACCAAGTCGTCTTAAACAGCCCATTGTCTACTTTGAACTGCTTCTAAGTCTTTCCGAAACACTTCCCAACCATCCGTGCTGTGTTTTGATCAATGCTCAACGGAGCCCAGCTGCCTTTCAGATAAGTACAGTACTGGCAAGAATTTCAGAACTACTTTCACCCCTGGTTACCTCACTGTCATTTTTCAGCCTAGTGGCCATGAAATAGTGTTTTCGTGTTTTGGGTGTGAAATTCTTTCCGAAAATGACAAATAAATTGCCCTTTATGAAGAAATAAGTTTGCATTTATTGGACAAACCAAACATAGGCAAACTCACACAGTGTAAAGATGGAACATGTCATGGGGTGAAAAATAAATGAAGGGCTTCATTCAAAAATGTTACACATCCATGTGGGAAAAATTTCTGAAATACAATAATTCTTATATACAATAAGTTGCCAGTTTATGAGGTACCCCTCGCTAAAACTAAATTAGGTTAACACAACAGTCACACCATAAATCCTAACTTCATGGAGATTATGATGTTTAGTTTTTACTGAAACTGAGTTTCAATAAAAAACCTAATTTTGGAGGCTGCAGTTTGTGCTGCTGCTGAACTTTATTACGTTATACAGAGGGGTTTGTGTTATTCAGCCTCCCCGCGTTTGAATGGGGAGGATAAATAATAGAAACACTTGTACACATAACGTCACAAATTACATCTTCCAAAATGATCACACGGTTGAATCAACCCTCTTTAACAGTTTCAATAAAAACTCAATGTAAAAACCTTAATGAAGGAGGACTTATTGCAAGACTGTTGTGTTAAACTAAATTAGTTTTAACCTAATAAATGGCCAACTGAATATGTTAAGTGCATATCCATTCTCAGAAATGTTTCTCCCTACTGGAGCTTTCCTTTAAAAATAATTTTATGGGATCTCGGTGACAATGTTTCCACATGGTGTGTATCTCATTTAGGAACAAAGCCACATGTATATATATTTATTTATTTGTATACTCTATACATTATCTTTTTACTGTACATTTAAGTCTCATGCTTTGCTTAAAACTGCTTTCGGCATTTATCCTCTATCACATGACAAAAGACAAAAAAACAAACAGCATACAGTATTCAGGATCAATGCTGCATAGTATCACCTTTGGAATATCAAACATAATTTCTTTGTAAACCAACAGTGGAACCATGTCTATGGGCGATGGGAAATGTATGAACTCTCTCACTTGTCAAAAGATGTCTAAAAAATACACATTATTTACCTCAGATGCAACAATTCTTCACTTATTTGAAATATTTTTTGTGATGCAATTCATGGAAGATACTGAACGTCAATCTCTGTCTATTGTCAACAGGCCGTTTTAGGCATTGGACAAAAAGAAATATGTGAAAAGTGCAGCAGTACATATCGCCACGCACTGTTCCTTAACAAAAATGGGAATAAACCATTGGAGGATGTTTTACAGGGGAATGTTCACAAATGTCAACAACACTAGGCCAAAAAAAAGCATCATGATGCGTTGGACAGTTGATGAAAAGTTCAGCTAAAATCACACAAACAAATTTCCTGCATTTAGGAACAAAACAAAAAGAAACAAGCAATAAATAACACAAGTAAATAAAACAATGATAAGTTTTTGGAAATGTTGCACTTACAGAGAAATATTAACATAATTCCATCATACTCCTTTATAAGGATTGTGTCCAATGAGAAAAAAACAAACAAACAAAAAAAAAAAACAGACGACAAACCAATGTATTGACTGACTCTTGCGACAGATTTTAAGGATGACAGATCCTCTTTAACCAATAAAAAAAGGCTGGGACAACATTCTTAACCAAACTGAGCTACAAAACCGTTTACATTAAGAACACTTAATAATGGTTCATGAGGATAGCGGCACATGATTCCCTTGTAGTAACCTCCATTAAGGCAAGTGCAGAAAATGCGAAGAGGCCAAGTATGAAGCCTATAGGTTGAGGCAAAGAAAGGAGGGCCAGGAGAAAGCTTAACTTAACAATGAAAGGACTAACAGGGCAGGAAGATCTTGTGTACTGGCTATTTTGACCAGTGGATGAAGTCATAGAATCAAAAGTGATGACTTATTCAATGCCAGTCACTTTAGAGGGTGACAACAGCAAAGACTGGATGTGAAAACAACGTGCATCCACATTAAAGTTTTCATAAAGATCTCCATCCACAATGTAACAGGCAAACAAGTAATGTTGTGATTTTGTTTTTTCATTCAAGTCGGTCACCGTCAGGTTGGGCAATCAGTCATAAATCCTTCCTGTGACTTGGCTCATACTCGTGGCTGAGTATGTTGTAGAGCATTACTTTACATCAGTTAGGTGCCAGGGACTGTCTTTACTGTTCCATCCGACAGCACAAACAACAAATGTTTACGTATGTAAACAAAGCTTTAGGAATGTCTTTTTTATTCCCTGTTCTCTGAGTGTTAAGGTGAGTGTGTGGGTGAGTTTCAAATGATTAAAAGGTCAAGAGATCATTATTCAGGACATTTTCTATGACATGAGGCCTGTGTGTCAGATGGGGATCACACCTTAGATTATGAAGTTCCTCTCCGTTGATGATTCCTTTAAAACATGTAAGCTATGGCTCTGTAATTAGAGAACACCAACTGCTGACTATAGGGCCCAAGCAGAACCCTATTTCTTTTGAATCACATTGACATTTTATTGCTGTCAGAACCATAACAGCATGATGGATAATATGATGCTGATGTAAGCTTCTGATTTGGTGCTAAGGGGGGAGTTAAGGTAAACCTACATGATAATATCATCAACATAAAAATACAGAAACTGATTCTCCATGTTTCAATTCAATTGTTGTTGTGAAAGCAAGGTAGACATTGTAGTTAAAGCCTTGAAGCTATTTAAAACCAGATTTGTGAAACCTTTATAGTATTTGTGATAACACAACAAATAGTTTCAAATGGTTTCAGAGCCATCCCCCATCTAGATGACATCAGACTAGACCAAAAAAAAAACCACCAAAAAAACAAAACAAAAAAAACAACAACCCAAGGTTAGACCTTCTAAATCTGTATTAGATTAAGAAAGAGATCTTACAGATTGTTTAAAATACAGATTCAGGTTTGTTAAGCTTTTATTCTGCTTTTGACCGGATCTTCGATCCAGATCTGGTCTATTGTTTTCATTTATCTTTCCCCATAACTACCAAATTACAATATAACTTCAGTGTTGTCAGAAAACCTTAATTAATGTTTACCTTTAATACTCGGTGGAGTGATGCCGATTCTGTCCTTTTTCATGCATAATGGATTCAGAGGTTAAGCTTCAATAAATATTGTCAAGACTAAACCTCACTTAAAATCAGAAAAAGATACTCATACTCGCACACGCAAACACACCAACATCTACACACACAGCTCCCATTCATTAAATTCCACCTCTCAGTAACAATACACGACACAACACACAAACACACCTACAATTGAAATCACAATGATATCACTCACACATTTGTCAAAACCAACTAGCAAGCATATCATCCTAACAAAACACATAATTTTATCTAGCTATCATACAAAGTAGTTTGGCATGTTTGGATGTTTGGCGGAACTATCAGCAAACAAGGAGAAGCAGTGCCTTTGATGGGTGTCAATTTTTTTTTAAAATAATTTCTTCTAAAGGAAAGGTTTGCCAGCTACTGCTACAACTTATAGTTTTGCAAAGACTGCTTTAGTGGGTAGGAAGAGACAGAATTCTCTACTTTTCAGCTTGCTGGGCAATTTTGGTCACACTGTACAGATTTCATTTCTACCTGGTTGAGATCCATAAACAATCCATGCCTGACCACCTCATGATGCAGTGTGGCAAAACCAACCTCATTCCGTCCACTTATATTTCGCTATAATGAATTTTCTGTATTGCGATAGGTTAGCCATGCTGAAGCCAGCTGTAAGTGGAGTTTTTATTACAGCCATTACTCAGTTCTTTGCAGATTTTTATCTTATGAGTATAAACCGTAAATGATCGCGGTCTGTAAAAACTATCAAATGGTATTTCCTGTTCTGCTATACTTTATGAAAAGGTCAGACTAAAATCAGCTTAAATAAAGCCTAATGAAACCTCTGTGTTGTGTGATTAGCTATAATGACAATTCAAAAAAAGTGATCACAAAGATAGTTAGGTGACAGAAATTTGTCTTTTCAACTTTGCTGCAACACAGCCACCTATTAGGCTTAAAATATAGTTTCTT
>CM029115.1:2785000-2800000 GCA_016859345.1 Istiophorus platypterus
AAAAAAACTCTACACAGGTTAGTGAATTAGTGGAAGTACAGTTATAAAATCAAGTCTAATCTGTTAGTCCATTGCCAAGACAAAAGTGTGGATCATAAACTGGCCAGCTTACTTTCTCCCAACCCCTGGCAGCTACAAAGTACAGTATTTTACTTGAGGTTTCTTTTTGGTCCTTATAACCTTCAAAATATTCTTGGTTCACTCTCTAAACTGTTTAGAAGGGAGTGCTGAAAATAGATACAATATTTTAGGGAGAATCTTGATTGACCTAACTCTGCTGCTGAGATCAAGGGGGAGAAAATCCCATCTCCCCTTAATATCATATATGTTTCTGTTAATGTATGTATTATGTATAACATACAGAGAGGACATATAGAGAGAACATATAGAGAGAACATATCTCCTGGATAGGGTTGGGACAAAGCTGAATTAAAGTGCCTGTGTTAAGAGGGTCCAGAAACAGCTGTCAGTGAATATCAGAGAAGAAGAAGAGGCCTGTAGGAGAAAGCTGGAGCAGAGGCTGTGGCAGAATGACACCATGGAGACCTGGAGAGGTATGAGGGCCATCGCTGGTTTACATGCCCCACAGTCAGATGATAGATAGGAACATCGACAGAGCCAATGAGCTGAACCATCTTCAGTAGATTCAACATGCAGCCTCACACTGAGATGACATGCAACCTGCCAACCAGCTGAGGAAGGTGCCCCCAGCTGTGTGTCATATTCCAGCACCTCTTTACCCTGCCTGGTTTCCTGTACCGAAGAAGGCCTGAAGGCTTGATTAATCAGGGGGAAGGATGTGTTAGAGTACCAAAGGTTGGGGGACAGTCTTGTGGGCTGGTGTGAACTGAATCACCTGTAGCTAAACATCAGCAAAACAAAAAGAAGCTGGTGCTGGACTTCCTGTGAAGGCCTTAGTCATTCAACATCTGTGGTGCCATGCTGTAGATGATTAACGATTCTGTAGTGGCCAGTGCCACTTTCTACACTGTGGTCTGCTGGGGCTGTGGCCTGAGTGGGGCCTGTACCAACAGACTCTGATTCAGTCTTGGGGGTGGAGTTGCATGTTGTTGTGGAGAGGAGGATGTTGTCAAAACTCTACTCAACCATGGACATGCCTCTACACAGTGCCCTTGTTCCTGCTTAGCCTGAGACTGAATTGAGTCCTCAACTGAATGCCATATTTACATCAGAACTCTGCTGTTAAACTACTGTTAATTTACTGTTGACCTACATTACACTTTTCATTCAGTTTACAGTTGCACATTAAATTAATTTACTGGTTAAATACTGTTAATCTACTTTGACTCTACTTTGATTCCATTAATTTACTGTGTATTTATTATAATTGCTTTTCATATAAGTTTTTACTATTTTCTTATTCTTATAAAAACAAAACAAAACAACAACTTATTTTATCTCATTGACTTTACTGACTGTTGACCAATTATAACACAGCAATTCCCCTGTGGGGATCAATAAAGTTTTTCTAATTCTGATATCCAGAGTAACTCCCATACACCTTTAAGATAAACAGAGGTACCCTGGGCCTGGATTTTGGCTCAGGCAGATTTTAAAGTATTTTACTCTTACAGTTATACCCTCCAAAGCTCTTGCCTTTCTAGTAACTTTGGCAAGCAGTTCAATAGAAAAGTCAGAGAAGGTTCTTGTCCTCCATAAAAGTATAAGGTTATAGAGACTGCCATTAATGTTAAAGTAGGGTATGAATTTAGTGTCTGTATACAATGTATAAATCCTTCACCAAACCCAAATCTGTCCATTACTTGATATAAGAATTTCCATCAAAGAGAATAAAAAGTCTTATCATCTATGCTAGGAGGGATTCAACACAGTTCTTGTTGATTAATATGACTAATAATGCAGAAAGCTTTCAGTGTGTTATCATTGGTTTGCCTGTTTCTTATAAGACCTGTGTAATTTTCATGTATTAAGAAGAGCATTACTGCTGCCATCCAGCAGTTATCCACCAGTACCCGTAGATTTGTCTCCATTACGGGATTTAATTGCTATATCTATTTGCTCAAGTGAAATTTCAGAAATAAGACTGCTATGCCCTTTGCCAAGAAGGGGGAATTTTAATGAAGTTGAAAACTGTTCTAATTTTTTTTCGCTAGCATAGTCGGTTTGAATGTGTAGGGAAATTCAGTAGGTTTCAAATGATTTCTGGATTGCTGCTAATTCTGCCATTTCATTTGTTATAGGGTCTCTCAGTATAGTAATGGATGGAAGCCACTGGGCCAGCTTAAGTTGTTAGAGATATCTTCACATGACAAATCGGTCTGTAAAAATCTCTGTAATTACAAAATTAATTTCTTTGAGTGCAGGAAATGAGGGAGCTTGTGGGAGATAGCAGCAATCTAGTTCAGGAGAACAAGACAATCTCTCTCTGTGTATTTAAATTCTTGAAACTTTTAAATTAATCTAAAGGCATTCAGTTTAGTTCTGACTGTTGTAAGTGCTTACAAATTCCATATCGTATTTGGTCAGCTAGCAGCCATTTTATTTCTTAAGGGTACTAAAGAGCTTTTGAAGCAGTTAAATGGATATTATTTAGAAAAAAAAAACAACAACATTTTGTTGGACAGCCTGTAGACTTGTATTCCACATGTTCAGGAATTAGAGCCAATTGCCAGAGCACTGTCACTCTTCTCAAATGCCCCCCCCCCAAACTTATTCTGAAATTATCTGCTCAATTTTGTTTTAATGAATAATGATTTCATATTTGAAGATCAGTAGTATTTGCAAGTTTCTGGTGAGGCTATGTGAACAGCAAATGCTTCAACATTTTGCTAATCTAGTTCGGAATGACTCAGAACCTTCATACCTAACAAAATGAATAGCATGTGTCAATTACTTTAATAGCAGCAAAGGTTCATCAAAATCTCTGCTGCTGGGCTGGTCAACAAATTATTGATTAAATAAAGTAGAGAGGAGACTCACCTGTAGCAGAAGCAGTAGCATCAGCAGCAGGAGAGGATCCAAACCAGCGGGAGATGAAGCTGCGTTTCTGGGGGGCCAACACTCCAGATGGGGCTGTGGACTGATGGTGTTCGGGAGATGTGACCGATGGCTTTGACTCGACAGTAGGTGAAGCTGCCCCACTGACTGCTCCCGGGGGAGGTGGAGGGGAGGAGGCAGACACAGACGGTGACTGTGGGAGCAGCTGGGAGGGGATGGGGGGGTGAGGGGTGCTAGGGCTGGAGCTGCCTGTCGAGGCCCCACTAGGAGGGACAATGGGGGACTGGGAGCCTGAGGAGGGACTCTGACCATTGGCTGGACCAGGAGAGCCATAGCTCTTACTGCGAGACTCCAAGTTCTCAAGGAAACTGCAGAAAAAACAACACGAAACTGGTTAATAAACTGTGATTCACTTGCAATAATATCTGAGGCTGGGAATACAGTGTAAATAACACTCTTGATTAAGTAAAAGTCCACATGAACATTTCTAATGTCTTGACAATGTTATGACATAGTCCAGTGCTGTAAGGCAGTTAATCACAAAAAAAAAAAAACCTACATAAGGTATATTCAGGGATACAAAGAAAGTAAGAGTAAGTCGTTGCCATTAAAAGAAATCTTCAGTTACTTGGGATGGAAGTTGTTTTTTGTTGGTAAAATTAATTCATGGAGTCAGCATTGACTGCCCAGTCAAATGCTGACAGTAACTGTATCCATGATGACCTTTACATGTTTGAACTGTTGGGTCTTCTGACAACTTACAGCCTAAATAAGGTGAGAGTCATGAACAATATCAGCATTAATGCTTTCTTGAAAAATGAAAAAATACAATTTTTATTACAATAAGAATAAATACTTAGCCAAAAGAATATACCATCATAGAATAACATTAGGAAATAGGATAGATGCACAGCTAGTTAATAGTGTGCTCCCAGCAGTATGTAGCCCCTGAGTGGACATATCTAAAAGGTTCTCACCAGAAAGTAAAATGCACACAATTTACTATCTGGTGTGTGGTGGACACTTGTGAAAATAAGGCTTTTGGGGACTCTGTACAGCAGTAAGCTGGCAAAGGAAATAAATAAATTAATAAACCAGATAGTACATCTCATAGTTTTGATCTTCAGTTTCCTGCTGGACAGAGAGCTCTTCCAGGGTAGCGTCCATATCCAACTGGTTGGTCTCCAGCTGCCTCAGGAGAGTCTCTCTCTGTGTGCGCGCACACACACACACACACACAAACACACACACGCACACACACACACAGACATACACACGCATACACTTGACAACGAGCCACAGGGCTGAGAAGATGCCTTTATAGTCACACTGTATCAAAGGAGGTCGATCAATACAGTCACCCTAGAATCATTTTATCCTTTCTACAGAATTGTGTGGTCATAATATTAGTAGCATATCAATTATCCATTTAAACCAGCACAGCCTCGAAAAATTAGATAAAAAGTAAAATGGTCATGATACAAATGACAACTATTAAAAAAATACAAAAATAACCTGTAGCTGCAAGAAGGGGATGTTGAAAAATCTGTGCAGATATTTCAAGCCAAACCCGTTCTTCATAGAGGACTCAGCATAGTGGATGTAAGATGATCCCATTGGTCTGTAAAACACAAGTATCGCAAGTTAACTCAAGGTAAAACTGTATATAGATTAGAAAACTGTGTGATTTCCTTTGGATGGTTTCTGACATAGGAAGTATCTGTATACATCATGTTGCATAAGTATTCCTTTCTAATGAAGTTGGGTCCAAAGGTGCTGATGAACAGCATCATCCCACAAGCCTTGCCACTTCAAAAATGCTTTGACCGAGGTGTCTGGCTATAATTATTTGGCCCTTATCAAATTCACCAAGATCTTTACACCTGCCCATTTCTTCAGAATACATGTTGGTTATGACAATTGATTGTTCATTTAGTATCAAATATGTCCCAGACCTTGATATGTGCCATTGTACCTGTTTGATAATTCTCTGTTGGTTTGTCACTACAAGTGACCCCTCTAACTTTACACATAGTAATGTAATCAAAATCTAGTGTATGGTTGGACCATCCTTTATCTGTTTGCTTGTCTCCTACTGTCTGTGCTCACATATACAGTATTTCAATACAGCTGAATTACCAATACTGCTGCTCTCATTTACACATTTTTCTGTTTCTGTTGTCAAACAACAGAACAAATATGAAATAGTAAGTGAAACACGGCTCATTAAGACAACATGTTAACCAGCAATTACTGCCAACACATTTCCAAGCACTGGGCTTGAGTAAAGGACAACAGCTGTGCTTTGGTAATAATATCTTCAATTGTACCAACACGTCTACAAAGCTGCAATCAGGTGCTTTTGTGAAGAAATATCACTAAATGGCTGTGAAAAGTCAGTAAATCTAGCAATAAAGATGCTAAATTGGCAAAACTGGATAGAAACTTTTTGCGCTGATTCATTTTGAAATCAGCTGATGAATGGTGTAACTTCCCTCCCTCACATTTACATTTATAGGACTGGCCCCGCTGTTGCGGCCCAGCTGAAAACACTTGATTGTTGCTGCTTTAACAAATTATTTAGAAAACACTGACGTGACACGGCTATGTAACTCTGCACCAAATGAAGGACCCAAATCTCTTACTCAGATCATACCAGATTACAATCTACTACAACAGTTATAACTTTTTATCTATTGAAACAACCGTGGCAAATGTTTAACGCTCCTGGAGTGGATTTGTCTGGTCAAAGAGCAGGGACCTTCTGGCCTGCCACAGAACCTGGCAGGTAGTGGGTGAAACTTTTTTTTCCTTCTCACTGTTTAAAGTGATCATGTTTGTCATGGCCAAATTCTAAGCACTCCAAGCTGATGATGATTATACCCCCCTTTCTTTTTTCCTCATTTAGATAACCATATAATTGACATTATTTGATTTATTACATGAATATAAAGTAATGAAATGGACACTTTTGTTATTAACCAATTTAGAGATGAAATAACAAACTGTGCCATGGTCCTCTCCTGCCCCAAGCCTTGTCTGAATGTTCAGGGTGAAAAAACATTACACTCAACTCAGGTAACACACCTGCTGCTTTGAGAGTGTGGACGATAATTACGCACTGAGGGCAAATAACTCTCTGAGCCACCTTAGTATGAGTGGAGGAAGATATCACATGGCACGTGAGTGCAAACAGCATGTGCATTTACGCACACGTGTGCACACACAGAGCTGATGTTGAGAGAGGAGGCGGGGATGGTCTTTACACAATGTGACAGTCCAACCTTGTACAAATAAGTTAGAATAGAGCCTCAGCATATTAGTGGAAGATGACAACAGTTTTACATTCCTTTTCTACATGTTCTCATGCAAATAAAGACTGAAAATGAACACTATTAGTGGACTAGTAGATTACTATGAGAGAAATATTTAAACATCAATTGTATGTCATTTGGAACTGTTCTGTGACAAGCTTTTTGATTCATTAAAGTGGTTTCTACTATATTAATCTGAGGAAGTAACGCATTTTAAAACTCATTTTCTCATTTCTGTTGTTCCTCTTTTTGAGTTTTTCTTCCATCTCTCACACTGGTTACAATACATTTCTGTCACCTCTGCCTGTCAATATTTAATCCCATAATGTAATGCTGTCTTATCATTTACTCATACTCAAAACTTTGTTTTCATCCCTAACATGACCATTTAATTAGGCATTGAAATCTACCTGTTCAGTCCAGCAATCAGGTCCCTTATATCATCAGGGAGGATGACACGATGCTCGCCCATGTCTCTGTGGTTTCCCAACACACACACTGGCACATGGGTTGGAACTTTGGGCAATTCCCTCAGGATGTAGTTAAATGTCCTGCAATGAACAAAATCACAACATTGGTCTGTGGATGGATGAAGAAAACAAAGATGTCTGGACTAACAAAAATGATAAAAGCAATTCAGTGGCCTTTGAAATGGAAGGCTTTCAGGAATTCTCCATTATACTGTGCCTAAATGTTTTCGTTACTTGAAAGTATGTTCTTATATTTATGTGGTTCCCAACGTCTCCACTATGGGCAGCAGAGCATTCAGTTATCAGGCTCCTCTGCAGTTTGGGTCCAGGAGGCAGACACCCACTCCACATCTAAGAGTCGGCTTAAATCCTTCCTCTTTGATATAGCTTATGGATAGAACTGGCTCAGCATTATCTCGAGCCATCCCCTCACTATGCTGCTATAGGCCTAGACTACCTGGGGACACCTGAAAAAGGTTTGTTACTAACTGTGCTCCCTCTCTCTCCCACAGTTTTGTGCTTTTTCATCTCTCTCTTCTTCCCCCTGTCACTTTCTGCAGGTTTTTTCTGATGCTCCTGAGTCTGGATCCATGGTTGTAGAACCATCTACTGCCCCATGAGCCTGATCAACACCCACTGCTTTAATTATTATGATCACTACTGTTAGCATTTCATTTAATTCTATTAGTAATATTATTATCCCTGTTAGTATAACTATAGTATATATAGCTATTAGTCCCATTATTATGCTATGCCCCCCCGACTCTCGCTGTCTCTCCCTCTCTTTTTCACTCCCAACCCAGCCGGTTGAGGCATACTGTATATATCAGTTCCTAGTTTCGCATCAGTGCCTGTAACGCACAGTAGGGCATGGTGTTAATGTTTGAGGTCTGTTTTCATGCAATTTACAGGATAAACCTGGCAATGTATTTCATAGATTTTAAACAACTCCCATGGAAAGACCTGTCTTTCAGTTCTATTTGACTTCAGTACCCTGCTAAAAAAAAGTGTTCTTTCATTTTTAAATAAGACTAAGCGATTTCCTTAAAAAGTTAGGGACTGTAGTTTTTTAAAAAAACATTACAAAAACTGAAGGAAACTTTCCATTTGATTGGGAATATTTTCAGCTGCAGATTAATCCACATTTGATGGTCTAGTATTTCTAGCAGCAGGACTGTGTGTATAGGATTGAGCCAGAATAGACTACAGACACTCTGTATGTGGTAAAAAAGGAACATGTCACCCAGTGCACAGTGGGGGTCATATTGATCTGTTTTCTTTTTTATAGTTTTTGACAAAAATGGGGCTATGGAACTGAGGGATTTGCTTGAGAAAGAAAAAAAAATATCATTACCAAACTTATACTACTGATCAAAAGTGTTAGAACACCTCAATATTTCTTGTTTTAATTTAAAATGTATCATTTATATACTTAAATGTTTTAATTTACTCTGAAATTAAAGCATATACACAAAAAAGGTGATTTTTAAATAGTCAATCATGGAATCTTTATTGTGACTCATCCAGCAGCCAAATACAATGGAAGAGAAACATAATTCAGAAAGTTTGTCCCAACACTGTTGCAGAAGTTCCCAGTAATGTGTTGCACTTGTAGTTTGCTTTGTTTTTACCTTTTGTCAAGTTCATCCCAGACCAGCCCAATGGGGTTCAGGTCTGGAGACTGTGCTGGTCTTCTAAAATTATGTTGCTGTAGGATGAACCTCTGACTAACCAGACTGTCTTCCTCTGTTACTTTTTTTTCTCACTATTCTGATGTAAAGCAACATACAGTTCTACTTCCTGCAGTTCAGTATTGTTGTAATAAGGCACCAGAGGATGGAATCACATTCAGTTTGTTCCAGCATTGCACAAACTGCACTGTACAAACAGAGGGTTTCATCAACTTCGCATCAGTTTTCAAGGCTAATTTACTTCCATTGCAGCAAAGAAGCATAAGTTGTTTACTCATTTCTTGATCCCTCAAAGAATTACATTATTTTTCAGCTTTTGTTGACCTAAACCTTTTTGTACCTATATGTTACCACTGACCTTTGTACCATTTACAGCTAATCACTTGACTCGAACTGCTTAAATTTGTTTAATTTAAACTGGACAAATTAGTTTTTCTAAACCTTCTGACTAGTAGTGTAAATGGTACTGCAAGTTTAAAAAGCAGCAACTATATATTTGTCAAATGAGAAAAATGTTTCTAATGGGCATCTGAGAGATTGGCATGAATATATATCAAAACTGGTGTCACTGGTACATTTTAATACATACTGGTGCATGTCTCTTGTGGTAGGACATGCTAGTATTTGAAAAAAATCTTGACCTATTCTCTCAGGATGCCCAAAATAGCAATATTGAAATGTCTTTTAAGGATTTTGCCTTTGAAGCTGAACAAAATCCCCCACAGGAAGCTCTCAGCTTCAAAGCCTAATGCAGACTGACTGAAACCTAATCTGTCCATGCATATTGTAACATTAGAGATCACAGATGAGACACTAGTAGGACAACAGTTTAGAAAGAGGACTCTTACCACTGCTTGGTAATATCAAACATCATGATGACTCCATTGCAGTTCTTGTACACGTCCAGGAACTCTGCATCCAGGGCAACCTCATCTGACTACAACACAAATACATTATTATTTAACAACTTAATCACATGATATATATATATATATATATATATATATATATATACATATTTTTTTTTTTTTTAAAGAAAGAACCCTTAAACTTTTATTTTGAGAACTTATATTTTGGACTTTTTACAGCCTATAAGACCTCTTTTCTTAAATTCCTTTACTGACCCACATACTATAAGCAAGCCTTTCTTTCCTGAACACATGAGAGTCATGTGATAGTCACCTCTTGAGGCTCGTTCTCCAGTTTCAAATTGTCTCCACGCCTTTTGCCTTTGCCTGAAAGGACAAGAAATCAGAAATGTTGAGTTTAGAGAAACTGATAATAAAAAAAAACCCACAATGTACAGCTTATTTTGTCCTTTTATTTTCCTTTATGATGAGTAAAGCAAGCAGAGCAGTACAGGTGCTTTTTTATGGAAAAGCATCTTGCAGCTTAATTTCAACACAAAATATCCCTTAAATTCCTGCTGCTGGAATCGCTGGCTCACACTGTTTAGACACTCAGGATCATTCTATACATAGTGCAAACAATTTAAAAAAAAAAAAAAAAAAAAGACAACCATGCAGTGAACCCCGGAAGAGCCAAACCTTGAGAGTACCGGCACTCTGATAAGAGTGAAACTGGGTATGGCAAACCCACAGCACACAACCAAGTTTACTTTCTACACACTATAGTCACGCTCACCTACAACTTCAGGAACAGGATATTTTTGGCCTGAGATGAGTGTAAGAGAATTACAAAAAAGATAACATCAACAATGAGGACAGAAAAAACAAACAAACAACCATCTATCCATTTGAGGTCATGAAATACTACAGCAGGTTGATAAGAAGAAGGTGTAACTTCTCAAAACGAGGTCAACCTCAGTATAAAGTCTATGAGGGGCATGTCTCTCAACACTCACCTTTGTCTACCACGTCCCAAACCTCTACCTTGACCACATCATCAGTAGCTGAGGGAAACAGAAAGGGCATTTTCATTATTCTTGCTCTTGAGCCTCAGAGTAAAAGATCTGAAATGCAGAAGCTGTTAAGTGACTCTAATATGGATTCAGTAACTAAAAACACTACAAGAAGAAGTGGTGGAAAAAGGTTTACTTGGTATGGAAGTACTATCACAAATACAGGACACCTACTCTAAAAATCCATTAGCTGGAGCTAAATCCAAATGCACAGTCTCTTTTTTTTACCTTGATATGGAGCCACTGAAATAAATCACCAAGGCACAAACAGCAGATGTCAAATACAAACCACAACAGAAACAAATGCAAAGCAGTGGTGACAAGCTTAAAAAAAAAAAAAAAAAAAGCCTTTGTCTTCAGATTGTTATCACTTACTTTTATAATTCCAATGGATACTTGTGGCTTGGATCTCCTGAGTGGGTATGTACTCCTCCACAAACTTTTTTCCCTGCAGTCGATGCCATAAAGTACTCTTTCCAGTGTTTCTATCTCCCCGGATAACTATTTTCACTGGTTGGGCGAAAGAGATTGTGCATTACTTTTTTCAGAAAACGGTTTGACGACTTAAACTAAGAACATTTAATATTAATAAAAGGGGACAGATATATTTTACTGCAGAAGCCTATTCACCTGATTGGCTGGATTACTTACTATTATATTGAACTCCTTTGGCAAAGCGTCTCTGTAAACTTTGGTTCATCGACTGTAGACCAGCTGGTATATTCTTCTCCCTGAGCTGCCCTGGCTCAGATCCCACCAGCTTCTTCAGTGCTGAAAACATCTTGATGAGGCTTCACGATGCTGTACAGAAACTAGATGCTAGGATATTGGAACTTCGCCTGACAATTTGTCACACAACAACTGAGGGTAAAGTGAACAGTGTGTGAACGGGGCGGGGGAATTTAAGGGTCCATGCTTAGAAAAAAAAGAAAATAGATGCCAAATTACTAAATAGTGAGTCTGAATTGGGCAGCTGTTCTCTTAAACCTGGCCGGATGTTCTTGCTAACCAGTCAGTAGTGGTGTTAACTACCATGTTGTTCTGAGCATCATCTGTGGAAAAAAAAAGAGGAATAAAGAAGTTATGGTTTGGAATGAATTGTACCGATAAACCGACTGTACTTACATGAGACTTTTCTAGTCTTATTGACCCCTCAAAGTGCTTTACAACACTGCCACATCCACCCATTCGCACACACATTTGTACAGCTTTTCTATATGTGCACATACATAGGAGCAGTTTTGGGTTCAGTATCTTGCCCAAGGACCCTTCAACATGTGAATGACAGGAGCAGGGGATCGAACCACCAAACTTCTGGTTATTAGACGACCCACTCTACCTCCTTAGCCACAAATGCCCTGTCATTCCAATTCAGGGTGTAGGCATGATAAAAACACAGGTTTGTCAAACACATAAGCCTAAACAATATCATGTTTTCTTTACAAAGTGTGATAAAATGTACAGACAGATCCTCTAAAATCAAAGGAGATAACCCCCATGCAAAAAATATTCCATGTTTTTTAGTTGATAAATATTAGAAACAAAGACCGTTTCCCTAAGATAGTAATCACATCATTTATCCTTGATTTTATGTAGCCCCAGGCTGTGCCGCTCATGTTATGAGTGACGGAGCTGAGCATTGATTTTTCTGCAAAATAATTACCTAATGATCATTAAAAAACCTGGAAGGTTAATCAACCTGCTGTTATGATTCTCAGTGTATTTCCAGACACCTCAAAGACTGTTTGAAGCTTATGGATGAAACAATATTGTTCCTGCTGCACTAAAAAGATTTTTGTAATAATAAAAAAAATTCTCTGGATTTTGGACATTGATCAGACAAAACAAGGCATCTGAAGAGGTCAACTTTGGCCATGGGGAATGGTGTTGACATTTTCGCTATTTTTCGACATTTTTTGAGACCAAACTATTAATCGATCTTAATAAAGTATTAAAACTTAAATAAAATCTGTAGAGTAATTGATTTATTTATCATACAAAGCTATGGTTTTGTATTGTACATGGGCAAGGAAATGTGTTTTTCCAGAGAACTGAAGAGAAAATATATATGCAACCTGGAAAAAAAAGAAACTATTTTAAATTGAGAAGTTAACAGAATAATTAGGTCTTTGAGGTATCTAGAAACACCTTCAGAAAAAGATTGATTGTTGCATATTTAAGAAAAAAACAAAACAAAACAAAACAGATACTTAGCTCTGTGACACAAACGTAATGGCCCAACACATGTGAGGAAAAAAACTGAGCCTAGCTGATGATGTGAAAAGGTAAGGATCCATTAGCGAAACGAATTAGTGTCTGGTTCAGAAATTTGAAAGTGAAATATTAGTGATGTATGACAGATGGATTCACAGTTGTGTGTCAGAGAATGTCTCTCTGTCATTGTAAAAACCTTATGGGCGCTAACACAGTGCCCCCGGAGGTGTTTTATTACGATCAAAATCAGGTGCGGGATACGTCTCCAGTTACTATCATCAGAACAATGTGTCTGGGGGAACTGGCTAAAATAAATAGCACAGTGAATTTCCCCTTTAATGTTTTCTTCAGCTAGCAGTAGCTGCGCAGGCTATTAGCGCTGATAAGAGAGGGCTTCACCGAATTTATGAAGCAACAACGGCTACAAACGCGAAAGCCAAATAAAGGGTATGTCAAGGTCAACACAGGCTTCAATCTGTGATGAGACAGCCTGGTATATCACCTAACCCGTAACGTTTAAGGTAACGTTATCCTTCGGCTCTGTTTGAGCTAGCTATCCAGCCCGATATTAGCTTAGCTTTCTGCGCTCAGTGACATTAAACGGCAGCTGGAGTGAATGTCTTCTTCTAGACGGTGTCAGCTAAAAATACTCACGGTTATTCAGTGAGATAAGAAACCGCAGTCCCGACATGTTTTTCTCAAAACATCTGTCAGACCTCCATCCCGACAGAGATATAGCAGCGACATTCCTTCGCAAAAAAGCAGCCAGCGACCCAGCGTCAGGCGTCACACAAAAAGGCTCAACTTCCGTGAAACCTTCAAAATAAAGCGCGTCTAAATTCCATATCTGGAACCCCGTCTGCTGGTAAAGATCATATGATAATAGAAAAGCAGACTTAGCAGGACATTGTGTAGAAATTATTTTCTCTGAATTTGAAAATGTCAACAGCGGCATACAGTACTCAGAACAATTCATGGACATCAGTGTGAACAGAGTTTGAAGGAGTATCTACTTGGTATAAAAAAGTACTTCATGTGAAAATTAGAGTGGCAGTCTAAAAATCCTCGAGAAACCTTTAGCTTACCTCTCTCTGGTACTGAAGCAAAACATGTCTTGTTGCTTTTGTGATTTGTCGGGAGCTGTCAAATTCTACCACAGTTTATTGCTGGACCCTAAGTAGCTCCAATGCAACCTCAGCCTGTTTTAAGGCTTCACATTTGGTAAAGTTCACTACCAAATGATGGGCTGATAAGTGACATTGATACTGGCCAAAGGAATGGATGCAATAACAAGTTTCAGACATCTTTAGAATGTCCTACATGAGCACGAAACCTTTCTCTAGATTATTCTGCACATCCTACAACTGACTAAAAAAAATCAAGCAAATGAACTTACATTGTTGCCTAACTCCTGCACTGCTGTGTCACTGCTGGTGAAATTTGCCAGTTATTCTGTTTATTCATTATAAACGTCTTTTTCAAATCAATCTGTTAATTGACAAGGAGAGTAAAATGATCATCAGTTTTTAGTGTTCATTTTTGCATATACTGATGATGATGAAGCAGGACTGCTGCTGCTGTAGGAGGATCTTCTGCAGGAGACATGAGGCATAATGAGATGACGTTATCTTCCTCTTGGTTACTAAGGTTCTAGTAAACAGAAAAAAACAAGTCAGGCACATTATACAGTAGCTGCACCAAAGTTTACTCCATGTAGGCCTGTTTGGTAGAAAAATAAAATTGCATCGAATGTAATAATAGAAATGTTCGGAATTCATGGCAGTTCTATATGAGAGTGAATGAAGTCTTAATCCTGCTCTCTTAATAGCCAAGTTCATCTCGGTATAAATCAATGTGACCATCCCAAACGCAGCCTACTCACGTTACACTTGTATCAGAGAAGTGTTTTGGGTTAGGGGATGTTCCTTTCAGTCTGCATCTGTATTTAAACACTGAGCCCAATAACTTCACTTTAAAATTGTCCAGTTCATATTGGTGCCAGGATGAGCCAGTGTTTTTTTCCCCTCAGTAAATACCTGGTGTCTTCTCCTATATTTATTAAGTATTTTGAATTTTCCAATACTCGCTTATGTTCACCTTTCAGGCCACTAGAGGGCAGAAAACACTAACACGATATGTCGGTATCGAGTGGAAGTTAAACAATATGCTTCGTTATCCTCCTAAAATATTAAGCAGCAGGCTACGCGAAGATAACTTATGCTGTTTTATATTATTATGTTTTATTTTCATTTTACTTAATGTGATAACTGTTCTGATGCTGTGTGTGTGTATTTATACTGTGTTAAACAAAACGCTTCCTACTTGCATGTATGTTGTGTCAGAGATATAATAATGACTTGGAGATGATAACTGTATTTATTTATCGTAATATATAAAAAAGACATTAACAC